>VXBR01001850.1:328716-376576 GCA_013400215.1 Cisticola juncidis | reverse complement strand
GGAGGGGGCGGGGCGCGGCGGCCGCCGGGCGGGTGTGGGGGGTTCCGGTGGGAGGTGGAAGTTTTTCTCTTTATTGCGGCTTTTGCCGAGAGCTCAAGGGTTGAAAAAGTTTAAAACTTTCCTGTTCGCTGGTTTCTGTGAAGAAATCCCTCCTAGTGCCCAACCTAAATGTCCCCTGGGGCCGCTTAAGGCTGTGTCCTCATGCTGTCGCTCTCCAGTCGGGAGAAGAAAGCGACTCCCACCTGGCTACAGTCTCTTTTCAGGGAGTTATGGAGAGCATTAGGGTCCCCCCGAGGCTCCTTTTTTCCAGGCTAAATAACCCCAGCTCCCTCAGGCACTCCCCACAGGATTTACCCTCTGTACCCTTCACCGAGTGGATTCCGCCTGAGCTGCAGGGAAGCTGGGTATCAGGGATCATGTCGCTGCCACCCGTTCCTGGGCTGCTTCCATCACCTCTGAAGCCAGCTCCTGATCAGGAATCATGCTTAAATTAAGTCTCTGACGTCGGGGTGTATTTACTCTTATATCATATGTGATCATATACCGTATGTGATGTCCTAAAATTACTGTCATGGAAAGCATGAGAATCTGGAACTGAGCAATGGCCAGGCTGAATGTCTTGATCTGAATATGTTTGACTACCTTTGCTTTTCAGGGGAAAAAAAAATGAGAACATAGCAATTAGTGAACTCCATCTGTTACTTTTTTTTTTTTTTTCATTTTTTGATATATTTATTGTCCTTCCTGCACAAGAAATTAAAGTCAAATCAAGAAAAAATAAATATTGCAGTAGTATTCCAGTTTTACTTGCATGGGCACTGGCTTTGAGAAACAGAGTCACAATAACGAGTATTACACTGTATGGATGTGCTCAAATCGTATCAGCCACTTGGCTTCACGGGTTCAAGGATTTTAGCAATTCCCAGTAGCCACAGGTGTAAACAGCTGCCCCACAGGCTGAGTAAGAATCTCAGCAGGACCTTCAAGACATCCACTCTGCCTTCAAATGTGCTGCCCTACATATGCCAAAGGGCCTGGAGTAGAAGCCAGGCTGAAGTGTAAATGGAACAAAGGCATGGAAAGGGAGAGAAACAGAGATGTGCTTCCTGTCCCCAAATCCCACCTAGGATATCCCAAAATATTTGAAACTGAACTGAAAAGCTTGGAAGTCTGGGCTGGAGGGGGAAGCTGATTTTATGGGGCTGTGCAGCAAGTGGGGCAGGAGGTGGGGCAGGAAGAGGAAGCAGTGAAAAGCAAGCAGGCACCCAGAGGAAACACTCTGCATAGTACATGGAACATTTTGGGCCCTAGACCTCTCCTGCTGGGCCTTTATCTCCCCGTGTGTTCTTGAATCCTGGCTGTCTGCAGCGCTGTAACCTGACACAAAAACATTGCAGATAGGCACAGTTGTTTTCCAGTGGGTATGAGAGGAAGGAAGCTGTGCCTGATCACACACAAGATATAGCCAGAAATGTTAGCTGCTAGGGGAACAAATGACTCCTTGCAGAAAAATGCACGGATCCAGTCATCAAAGCATGCCTTGACTGAGGAGTGCTGTCTTGAGCTGCCAGGGATGGCTGTGCAGCAGTCAGGTTGCACAGCAACCCCTTCTCAGCAGGCCTTGCCAGGGTTGGAGTTGGGGCTCCGGCAGAAGGAGGTTGGGCGCTGCCAAAAAGCTGGGTCACGTTATAGGAGTTACGTCTGTTGCTGTGGGAACAAAGCTGCCTCTGGCTGCGATTGTAGGCATAAGTGTAGGCTTTTCCAAGATGGATTGGGTGAGAGACTCCTCTGTGACACAAAAAGTTAACTCAGCTGATAGATAACCTGCTGCTTTTGCTGTCCTGTAAACAGTTTTACTGGGGTGCTGCTTGTATTGGAGAGATTAGAGATTGTGTCATGCCTGAGGGTGCAAGGGCATTGTGGCCCCGTGCTGCAGGGTTTTGTGGGGCTGGTCCTTGCACACCTCAAGGTCCTTTCACAGCCAGTTTGAGATGCCACACTGTGGAGGGCTGCTAGTGCCAATTATTGATTGCCTCATTTCCCCCCAAAAAAGTCTGTCACTGTCACTGCTGTGCTACCCTAACACAGTCCAACAGTGAGAGAAATGGGATAAACCAACGCAGAATATGGACTTAAAAGTGCCATGAGGAATGCTGTAGCAGCACCATGGTGCCATGGCTAAAAATGCACAGGAAGCTGGATTTCTGTCAGGACAGATCAGCCCAGATGAGCCTAGCTTCTTGCTTGTCATTAGTATTCTGATCAAGGTAGTTCAGATGAGACTCTGAGCCTTTGGTCAAACCCAAGAAAATGTTTTTGTGAATTCTAATATTACAGGATCTTCTCTTGAAAAATGAAATGCATGGAGGATATTGTATGAGAAGTTGAAAATGTCAGATAATTACTATAGAGCCAATATGCCTTTTAGGAACATATACTTTATAAGGAAGTAATAGTGACGGTCACTGGTATTACAAGGATAAAAAAGGGCATACTCTAGACTTGTAGCCAGCTGCCTGTCTTCATTCATAGCTAATGTCCTTATGGAATTAAATCTCTTCTCTGGAATTAAACCCAGAGAAGTGGGTGCTTACTTCCCCTTAAACTACACATCTGTCCTTGTTTTCCTTCATATTCCCAGAAAATAACTTCTTTATTTTTCAGAAATATATGTAAAAATAATCTTCCTCTTTTTCTCCCTTCGGTGTGATTTTTGAGACACAAGAAGAACTCAGTTCATTGAACATCAGAGATGGTTATTAGGGTTCCTAAGCAGACTTCAAAAGTCGCTCCATAGTTTTGTCCATATCTTTTATGTGTCCAAGTTTGGTTCTGTCAATGGAGGTACATCTACAAGCTCTGATAAAGGAGATACTACTTTAATAAATTCTTTCTTGGGCTTGAAATAAATTTGCCAGTTAGTTAGGCATTGGAAAAACATCTGTTTAAATAGTAATTTAGTAGAAAAATAATAATTTGGTATAGTGATAGTAATTTTGATAGTAAATTCATGTTTACAAGTGAGGTTTTGCAGACAGAGGTGGCTTAGTGCCCTCCATGTGCTCCCTACCCTGCTCAGTTGTGCCCACAACCCTATGAGTGAGACTGAGAAAACACAACACTAATCAAAAATTATGTTTAGTATTTAATATACTTATCTAACTATGTCTAAACATTAAGATGGAAATATAATATCATTGCAAATGTTAAGGAATAATGCTTTCTTTTATTGGGTAAAATCTTCTCAATGCACAAGAATATGTGTTAATAGACAGGAGCCGTTCTTCATGACACTATGTAAAGCATCAGTCACAGATTAGGTTTACAGTTTAATTATATGTAATTAAGTTTTATAGAAGTTTGTTGTTGTTGTTTCTTGTTGTTGTTTGTTTGTTTGTTTCTAACTTCTACTGCCACAGCACCTGAATATCTCGGGAGAAACTTTAAACTTTATAAGTTATATTTTTCTTTATAAGATAACTCTTAGGCAGAGAGGTATTATTATATTCATTTCCTGAGGTCAATTTCTGTCTAGACCAGAATTCATAATAAAATCACAGACTGACAGAATATCTTGGATTGGAAAGGGCCTTAAAAATCACCTACTTTTAAGCCCCTGCCATGGGCAAGGACATCTCCCACTACACCAGGTTGCTCAGGGCCCCATCCAACCTTGATTTGAAGCCTTCCAGGAATGGAGCATCCATAGCTTCTCTGGGCCACATATTTCAGGGCCTCGGCACCATCACAGTACAGAATTTCTTCCTAATGCCTAACCTTAACCTGCTCTCTTTCAGTTTGAAGCTGTGCCCCCTCTTCCTATCACTACACTCCTTGATAAACAGTCCCTCCCCTATTTTCTGTAGTTTTCACCCACTTCAGGTACAAGAAGGCTGCTCCAAGATGTCCCCAGAGACTTCTCTTCTCTAGGCTGAACAACCTCAAATCTCTCAAGCACCACAGATCTTTAGGGGTGAAATGCCTGTTGTGGGAGACAGAGAATAGCATTCAGGAGACTGACATACCATCCACAGCATTTCTTGCCTCCACCTTGGATTGAGAGCATTCAAAACTTGGAAATCAGACTCCAGCCCTGGGACACTTCTGATGGCTGTGCCAAGGTTTCATCTGAGGGATCAGAGCTAGAGTACTGTGAAAATAAATATTAAACAATAGTGACCAAAACCATAAACATGAGTTTAAATAACTTCCCAGCTTCACAGAGGATATCCTGTACAACACCTGGGAACTACTCCATTGCCTTTGACATCTTGAAAACAGATCCAGCCACTTCCTTTTTGCCAGCTGTGGGATCTGTGTTGGAAGGCATTCCACTGCATGAGGAATACTGATCTGTGGGTTTGCTAGGATTTGCTTCCCTTGAGCATGTACCTACCAGATTTGAAGGGATGATCAAGGAGAAGTGTCATTCTCAAAGTTACTAATTGAGTCCATTAAAATTCAGCATCAGACTGTTTTTAAACTGCCACTGGAACGGTTTGGGAATTGTGAATCCTGTGTTCAATAAAAGTTAAGATTTCTAGTGTATCTTGAGTATAATGTAAGCCTGGGGCATCCTTTCCAAATACATTCTCAAGATAAAAAAAAACAGTTATTATTACTTGAATAGATTTAATTTTAAATGTTTAGGGAACATTTTTAGAAACAATTTCTCCTTTAATTCATCTCGCTGAAGACTGGAAGTTGAATGATGCTGGTGAAAGAAGTTGAACTGAACAAATCTTAACTATAGCTATTTCCATTTTCCTTGAAGGCTGTATTTTAAGTGTTCTATGAATAGCTTAAATCCCCACTGCCTAAATGGATTTCTGATTTTCTAAAGAAAAAAAAAAATATTTAGAAATATAAGTCAAAATTAGTTCTCCAAACAATGACTCTAATTGCTGGCTAAAAGAAATTCTGCATAAAATCTCTCAGATATTCTTTTTTTTTAAAGAAAGACCTAACACAAACATGACCTAGAAAATTGCTTGGGAAGAAAAAAAGAGAATAAGGATGAAACAGCTTGTCACATAATCAAACTGATTATGCATTATGTTTTTGAAACAGAAGCTCTAAAAAGAGACATGATAATGGGCATTCATTCCAGAGGGTGTACGTGTACAAACACACATGCACACACACACAAAAGAAAAAGTACTGGAATAATTAAAGTAATATTTTACACTTAAATTCTGTATTAGCAGCAGTTCCAATAGGAACTGTTGTAAAGGATATTTTTTCCTCACCATAGAATAATATCTCCCAAACCCAAAAATAAGTTTTGTAATAATCTCTTGATGCATCTTTTAATGTTCATTTAAAGAACCCAAACCCAACATGCTGAGTTAATATCAGGTTTTATTTGCGCACACACACGCACATTTATCATGTAGCCACATCTACTGTAAATATATTTAAAATGGGTTTTGATCATGAAGGGGTTTCGTAAAAGTTACATAACCTGCAGAAGGATATGCCTGATCCAAAGCCTTCAGCTCTCCAAAGCAGTCAGAGAGTCCCAGTATTTGATGAAGCTTTGAATCAGAGGTTACTGACACTAAGAGCTGGCAACATTTTTCACCTGTATGATAATGCCTCACTTCCCTGCTCTTGTCACTGTCTCACTCCCAGTAACTTGGTGAGCAAAGGTAGGAAAATTAATAACCTTCTATCCTGCTGGTCTGAAGCTGGGTTCCAGTTTGGGGGTAGTGCAAACAGCGTTATAAATTTCTATGAGGAAATCCCCATTCCCAATGCTAATTTCTCAAAGGCAAATGTCTGCTGAGACTCACAGCTGCAGAGAAAAGAGGAACATGACATAGCAGATCCTGTGCTCATACAGCAGCCTGCTTGTGTTGGGTGAGACTTCCTCTCCTAGGAAAGATAATGAAAAACTCTCTTACTTCTATCAAAATTCCTTTTTAAAATGGGGGGGAGGTTTCTTTTTTCTTTATTTTTTCATGATTGGTGTACATTGGTGTACAAAGTTTCTGTGGTAGACAACAGCTTCTTTAGAGGATTTGATGAACTGCTTTACCACACATTATAGATGATGTTATAAGAAAGGCTTGAACCTGTCCCACTACAGGGCCCAGAAAGTGCCCTGTGCCATTCAAGTTGGAGTTGGCATCACAGGCAGTTCTGTTTCTCTTCCCCTGTCACCCAGAGCAGGACACAGTCCAGTCAGATGCCACAAGCCACAGAAGAGAAATTTAAAAATACTTTCTTTAGCAAGGAGGAGATATGCTTTCTGTTTGATGTGGCTTGGCTTAAATAAGCACCTCAGAAGAAGACTTCATATTACATTAGCATTAAGAAAACATTGCTAACTAGAAAGGTATTTCCTACAGAGATATGACTGAATAAGAGTTGATGGCAAAGAAATTTAGAAGGGAAGAATATTGAGTGAACATGAGAAAAAATTCTTCTGATAAATCAGTTAAAGCACACCAGGTTAGGAGATTGCAGTGTCATAAACAGGAACTTGTGATAACTCTTCAGATTTAAGGTAGTGAGATCTGCTTTGCACCTAAACTCAGCGTTCAGCCTCCTTCTTCTGCATAAAAATTCTAAAAAACATACTCTGGACATCGAGCAATTATTTTGATACTTAAAATTAACTCACTGGATAAAATAGAAAAAATGAAAATTAGTTTGCATAAGAAAAACACCATGAAATGGAGAGAACATGAAATATGAAAATATAAAAAGCTGCATCATTTTTAACCCTTTAGAACAACATCTACACCATACAGCTCAAGCTGGCATTTCCAAGCACATGTTTTTTAACTCACACACGCTGAAGTGTTTTGAGGCAAGATATTTTGTCTACATTTCTAGTCCTAAATTGAACCATTTAAAGAAGTAAAATACTGAAGGAGGGATGTCTACAGAACAAGGGCAGAAGTGATGTCTGCACCAGTGAGCATTACAGGACATTCTGCAAATAGCTGTGCATGAAAGAACCAGGCAGAAGGGGCATTTACCAAAAGCCTGCAGTGCACACTGAAATTCACTCATGAGAATCAAACTTCTGCACACTCAGCAGTAATCACAGAATAGATCCTTACCTTTCATGCTGCATTAACTGTGAATAAAACCAAACTTACACTAGGGTAAACTTTTACCTCATTTTGGGTGCATGAAAAACTGTCATTTCACCAAGGAATATTGTCAAGGTAAATTGCAACATGCCTCATAGTTTCTTCCCCACTTCCTCCATTTCTTCCATCCAAAAAGTCCATCATCCATAATGATGGTAATGAGCAACAGCAAAACTTTGCTTATGGCAGGCTACCCCTACAGTCCAAGACATGGAGACCTACATCCTTCTGATCATACTTACAAATTGTGGGGAAAACAGGTTGGAGAAAGAGATTGGGAATTTTGATTGATTGATGGCAATTTGATAATGGGTCAGCAGTGTGCCCTGAGCCAATCACATCCTGTGCTGCATCAGGCACAGCATCATCAGCTGATTGATGGAGATTATCATCCTGCTCTGCTCTGCACTGGTGCAGCCTTACCTTTAATATTGTGTTCAGTTTTGGGCACTACAATGTAGGAAGGATACCAGACTGTTGAAGTGTGTCCAGAGAAGAAACCAAGTTGATAAAAGGTCTTGAGGGCAAGACTTCAAGGGGTGGCTGAGGCCACTTGGTTTGCTCAGTTTTGAGAAGAGAACACTGAAGGGTGTCCTCATTGCTGTCTAGAGCCTCCTCAAGAGAGGCAGTGGAGGAAGAGGAACTGAGTTTTTCTCTCTGGTGACCAGAAATAGGACATAAGGAAATGGAGTGAAATAGTGTCAGGGCAAGTTCAGATTCTTCACTGTGATGATCATTGGTCACTGGAACAGGCTTCCCATGGAAGTGGTCATGGCACTAAGCCTGTCAGAGTTCAAGGAATATCTGGATGATACTCTTAATTATATGGTCTAATTTTAGTAAGTCATGCAAGGAGCAGGGAGTTGGACTCAATGATCTTTATGGGTCTCTTCCAACTTGAGGTCTTCTATGATCCTTTTCTGAGTCTGTCATTGCCTTCTGGAAACTTTTTTTTCCCTTTTCATATCCTTTTCCCTCTCCTATTCACTTCCCTGTTGCCTTAACTTCTTCACTGAATGTTTTGTGGAACGCATTGTGTTCAAGGAGCTGGCAATTCTGAACATCCCTGTTCTACTGGGCCTTGTACACAGGGCTGGAGCAGCCCATTCATCAGTGTGAGCAGCCCTACATGGGAACCACACCACATCAGCTGCACTGGTGTCACTGGGATGGACATAACATTCCAAGCCACTGGAAGACTGTTAGCCAGGCAGCCCACTCAGATATCTGTAACTTACGAAACAGTTGAGAAAGGTGACTTTTGTATGGATCAGGGGGTGGAGCACAGCTCTCCCGCCTCTCCTCCATGGAGGACTGAGTCATTAGCTCAGTTGCTTGGCTCAGGATGTTAACAACACCAAGGTCACTGTTTAATCCCTGTATCGGCCATTCACTTAAGAGTTGGACTCGATCTTTCTGGTCCCTTCCAACTCAGCCTGTTCTGTGTGATCACATTTCTGTGTCGGCCCTGTCACTGTAACCCCAAGCAGACGCAGGTGGGTGCTGGGCTGCCTGCCCAGCAGGGTCCTTGGGCTGTGCCAGGTTGCACAGATCCCTGGCCTCCAGGGCCACCTCACCTGCATCACGGTCACAGAGTTGCCTGTGGGCAGCTCCCACACCATCAACAGCAACCTTGCCTCCTATGTGGCCTTGCCTGTATCTAACCATGCAGCAAAAAGTTTTGTGAGCATCCTTTGGGAACAGAGTTTTCTTGTGAGAAAACCCTATATTAGCTCAAAGAATCAAAAGGGGGAGGATGGGAGAATGTCATGGACAGGATCTGCTACATGGAATTCCTCGGGGAAATCCATCTGGCTCCATCAGATGTTGCATGAGCACAAGAGTGCCCAGCATCTGAAGGAATATAAAATGTACTCACTGTATATATATTCCTCTTCTTATTGTACAAAACCTGCTATTTTATGAAGTTTAATTTCCTAACCTTTCTTGTTGATATCCATAACAAACCCTGCTCCGTCCCTTTCCCCCTTCATCTCAGTCCCTCCCAGTGCAGAGCAACCTCCTCTGGCTCTTCCCACTGCAGGTGTAACTCTGCCCTCTGATCCCACCACCCCTCTGCACTGTCAGCTCACTTCCCTCTCACACCCCTGAGAGCCAGGCCAGCTCACACCCCTGAGAGCCAGGCCATAGAAAGGTTTTGAGATGCTCATGAAATGACGTAAAATCTGGGTACAGGGGACTGAAAGATTCTGTCACTCACCTCAGTGTGTTTACAATTTATATTCTCATATTATAACATATTCCCTTTAAAAAAAAATTCTATAGAAGTTGAGAGATCTGCACTGAAGAGTTGCATACATGCCTTGTGCAGCAACCAGCTACACCGAGCTGGGGAACTGCCTATCATTCCTAGACTATACATGTGCCTAATGCTCCAAAGTCACCCAAAGACACAAAGCTAACAAGCCAGGTAAAGGAGAGCTGCTGAGATGACTTCTACTTGCACACTTCTCTGCTTTGTGTTTAGCACTTTGTGGGACAGGCTTTAAATTATTCTGTTTTCAATGGTCTTTTTCTTAGGTTTTTTTTTTTTTTTCCTGACTGTCATTAGTCATTACCTGACTTGGAAGTGCTCAGGATCTGGGGAAGCCAAGGCATTTTGGTTCAGCTGTCAGATGAGGCTTGTGACAGATGGCGAAACTTTATTCTTAATGAGAAGTTTTTCCACCACAGGTTTCCAGCAAGGGAGTCCTCCCTCCTTACGCCTGCAGTGAGCCCAAGGTCACCTCGGCAGGGCATGCTCAGGTGAGTATCAGGGAAAAGCACCAGCCCTGGAGGGGTCTGTAACAATCTGCAAGTGGTGGTGTTACCCTGAGGACTGTTATGTCTTTAGAACACCAGGGTAATAATGAGGATGGCAACAAAAGGATAAACCTTTAGCCTTGGGGAAAACTGAAAAAGGTGCTTTCACATTGGAGCCAAAAAAAACCCCAACAAAAATATTGTGGTTTTTACTTGGACTTTATCACAGCCTGCATCCAACTGCATCAAGCATTAGTCATCTTCACTGAGTTTTTAGCAGAAGGAATGACTAAATTATAATAAACACAACATTCTTATTTTATAATACAGAACAAAACTGACTAAAGTATTAGCAGGTAAGCTCTAAAACTATAGACTCAGCTTCTTATAGTCATATTTGAATTATATAATCTCTAATAAAATTCTTTCATATTTTTCTAGATGTATACCAATCGAATTGTTATCACAGTCTTTTCCAAATTCCTGATAAAAGGCATCCATTTGAATTAAAAACAATGGCTTAGTCATGATTAGCTTTAGGATATATAAGGCATGATCTCTCTCTTGTGTTTGTAACTTTCTGTATAAAAATTATATCTAAACAGTAGTTTCTGACCCCCTTTTGAATATGTAGCATCTGTTAGGAAGGAAACAGAGATTTTCTTTTATTGTATAAAAGATACCAATGTTCTATAAAATGCTAAGAAAATGTTTTAAACATGATCTTTTTTTTCTTTTTTTTAACATGAGCCTTTTTTTCTCCTTAGATCTGGGAAGAGAATGTGTTTTCCTACTTGCTATTTCCTTCACATGCAGGAGAATTTTGTTTTCCTTAATTTAATCATAGAATCGTACAATGTCTTGGGCTGGAAGGGACCTTGAAGATCATCTAGTTCCAACCTCCCTGCAGTGGACAGGGACAAACTTCCACGAGACCAAGTTGCTCAGAACCCTATCCAACTTGTCCTTGAACTGTCCCGGAGATTCAGAGAATTCCTAGAATAAATCTAATCTCTCCCTAGACGTAAAAAGCATTACAGGAGTTGTCCCAGGCTGATAGAAATTGTTATACTTCTCTTGGAGCAAATCTTTGATTGTTGACATCTTCTGAAGGCTTGTTTCTGAACTGTGGTAAAGAAAGTGGCATTTTATTCTTTACTTTAGTAAGTGTTCAACATGCCCAGTAAGCTATGACAGAAATCGATTTATTTTAGCCCCAGTACATTACAAAAATCCTCTTACAAATGTTGGAAATTTATTCTACCATTTTCAGGGCAGCAGTTGAAAAACAAATTGAATAAATTTTAGGTGGGTGTTCATGAAACAGAAAAAAAAAAAAAAGAATCAGCAGCCTCTTAGGCAGATTTTTCCCTTTTTGGGTTTTTTGTTTTGTTTTGGTTATATGACATAGAAACAGGATGTACCTTCCCTATTTTATTATAGATAATTGCATCCAAATCTTTCCATATATTAAAAATAACTCATTTTCATGCATCTTTGTAAAATACCTGGTGGGGGTTTTCTTCTATTTTGTGCATCACTATTATTCCACATTTTGTTGTATCTATTTGTCCAGAACTATACCTTTTTTCAAGGAGATCATCAGATGCAATTTGACAGTATGTTTGAAGAAGCTCTGATAAACAAAGAATAACTAATAGAGGTTTTATCATTATTTCACATCACTGTTCACTTCCAAGTGAAAACCTTAGCCTACATTTTTAAGGATGCTATTTGTACAAACGGCCTATTGGTTTGTTCAAATATTTTCTCATAGAGTAGTTAATTTTCTTTTTTTTCTTTCCAGTTACTTTAAGTCCTTATTTGATACTTACAAGCACATTAATACATGAATATTTTAATTTTCAGTACATGAAAATTAAAATATTCATGCTTTTAGCCTGTATATATTCTGTTCTTTCAAAACTTTAGAGATTATTTTTTGTGTCTAAGAGACTTAAATAGGTTAGCTGTTTATTTTGCTAAGTCATGTGCTTCTTTCTGAGTAAGACTGAATTCTAAATAAGATTAGTGGTAAACTGAATATTATACACAGTTATGAAATATATTAACCAACAGGATTGAATAATAAGGCAATAATTTACTATTTATATGTATAATAGCCATAACAAGATAATCATATTAAAACCCAAAAAATTTTCTTGAGCATTGGAGCCTGAGATAATCTGGTTTAGGGTTTACATTTTGTGATGGTTACATAGATTTATGTCTCATTTGACAAGAAGGTACTTGATAAAGTCTTTTGAGTCATAGGACAGGAAGATTAAAGAAATCTAAAGTTTTCATATCTTTGGGCTCCAAATCCAAGTTAAGCATTGTGAAACAGAGGTGACCTATCTTCCAAAGATGCTGAGTCTCAGCAGGTATGGACACGAGTTGTTCTCACTCATCACATTATCTCTCTGAAATCCTCATGTCTTGTCCTGTCTGCTCCCTGTTACATGCGACATCTCTGATCACACATTTCTTCAAATTCTCTTGCCCAGTTGTTTTTCCCCCAAACATCTTCTCTCCTTAAACGTTTTCAACAAAACTCTGTATGCTTATAAATATTTTTAAATTCCATACAGAACTTTAAAAGGCAAGACACTGAGTAAAACCTTGACTATGACCTTTTCCTTGAACCCTCTTCTTCCATAATCCCCATTTTTCACCATGGTGTATTATTTCCCCTGCTCCTATCCTATTTAGAGATTTACATTATTATGCTACTATAAAGAGATTTCACATTTTTCCTTCTTCATGGACAATAATTTATTTCAGGCAATGATTTTTTTTTTTTAAGCTCTGCGCAAATATTGATTAAGACCATGCTTCAATGCATGAAAATTGATGATACTGCAAATCTGAGTTTGGTCGTTTGCAATTCTAAGCTCTGGGACTCCAGCTGTGCATATGCCCTTTCTGTAGAAAGAGGAAGGTAACTCCTTGCTCCCTTCCACCTTCCCCAGTGCATCAATCCAGCCCTCCTGTGGAGACAGGGATATATATGAACCCTCAAGACTGAAGGTGATATGAAGTCCAGTAGCCAGAATTCAGCTTAAGAAGTCCAGTTTTGCACAGAATTTCTGAGCCAACACTTCTGTCCTGCCAGCTTTGCTTTGCACTACAGAGCTGTTACCCACACTGAAGTGCAGAGTGGGTTGGCACATTTTATTTCCTAGATCGCTGCAGCAAGTTTTGTCTGAACTTTTTGATCAATCTCCTCAACCCATAAAGTGAATATAATAACCAGGCAAAACACAATATTCGCAAACAAGGAGGCTTCTTATCTGTCAGAGATGTTATTTTTTTTCAGTCCTGTTTTCTTTTCCAGCAGCCACATAATGGAAGTGTCATCTTTTATCATGAGATGTTGTGATATTCCTCTGTTGCTTTCCTAAGAAACAGAGTTCCTTCAAGGCAAGACCAGTTATGTTTTCAATTAAAGTACAGTGTCATACATTTGTTTCCATTTCCATGTCATTGACAAACAGTGAAGGTAAAGAATATATATTGTATTTTCATCTGGTTTGTTCAAGAATTTGAGAACTACTCAGTGTACCACAGTGCATATGTAGCTTCTCACACTTATCATAAATTTGCACATCTAGGTCTCAAAAATATATCCATCTTTTCAATGTCATTTAATTTCAAGTAGTTGCAGATTTCACTCTGTATCATTTAGATAGTACCTTTAACCCCAGTGTTTCCTCCACTTCTGAGTACTGTGATCGTTTTGATCCATTTGTGAAATGCCCTCCCACATGAAGGCAAGTCAGAGGTGTGATTCTGGTCTTCACTACCTGGAAACCTGTTGCTTTGATAGAGAGGTGTTTTGGTCCCATTCTTGAGTTCAGCAAACATTTTTACATTTACTGTTCATATCTCTAATACAAATAATTGCCCTTAAATGAATCATTTTGGTGGCTCGGAGGAACTGCAGGGTTTGTTTTATTTTTGACTGAGCACAGTTTGGATTAAAATAGACTTGGTTTGTTTTGCTGAGCATCATTTATAAAGGCCTCGAGGGAAGTATTGAAGATGACTGGATGTGATGTGCTCTGAGCCCTTCATCTGCTGATGTGCCCCTGCATAAGCTGGACTACAGTATACACAGTTCAAGGTGGACACTAGATAGCCTCCAGCAGGGCTTTTACCACACTCCACTGAGGTTCTAACTTTGCAAATGACAAAACTTAAATTATTAAATCTCCAAACTAGAAACTAAGTCCTTTTGCTGTCTTTGAATGTAGGGCTGCCAGGAATTCCAGGGCCCACTTATATAAAAGCAAATCACCCAACACTGTATGAGACATTCTGGAAAATTTTTCCAGCACTGCTTCTGGACCACCTACACAGGCTGTTCTCAGCCTACTACTGGCAGGCTGGCCAAAGCCCTGTAAGGCTAGTTTTCTTAGAACTTGTTATCTTCTTATTTCTCCCCTTGTTGAAAAGAGCTTCTGGCTGTAGGTTACTTTTTTTTGTATGCTCTGCTAATGAAGTATGATGATAGCCTTGCTGATCTTTGCCATGCTCCTTGATTTTCTTCCTTGTTGCTCAGCTGAGGTTAATTTTCAAACCTTTTCAAGAAATTTTAATGAGAATGAATTTTTGCATGGATCATCCTCCCTCCCACTTACAGCAATTGTGATTTTCTCCTGTTATTTGAGGCAACAATATTTCTAAGATATTTCTTATGTGGCAAATTATTGCATGGAAAAAGGTTTCTTCTTTTATTGCTATTTCATTGTTTGTCAGGTAGAACTGAGCTAAAACGGCTAATCCTATATCTAGTTTTCAGGCTGTAAACCACATATAATAATCCTATTTTGAAGTTCAGCAGCAGACATAGGAAGGATTAGATTACTCAGAGGAATAAAAAAGGCTGGGTGAGTATCTGGAAACATTTTCCCAGTCAGCCTGTAAAATACTGAACAGAGATTTCCCCAGGAGAAAAAAAATAATTTTGAGCAGCTTGAAACATTGCAAACAAGTTTGGATGCAATAGCTTGTAGAAGAAGAATGTTGTACTAAAGCAGATAATAAGCAAAAGGGCTTGAGAGTTCTTTCTGTTTCTTCTCTATGGAAGGGTAATTAGGTATGTGCACAATTACAAAGCAAGTGGCATGCATGATGATTTCCTCAGTCAGATTTGTTTTTCTATTCTTCTAATTTGGCTTTAATTAACACTAACACAAATAGAGGTTTGTCCTGAATATAAGCACAGATATGTACTGTGGTTAAGGTTTTAAATCATGCCTGTGGTGCACTTAGGTAATTTCTACTGGTATTAGAGACAATAACACTTTTTTTTTTTAATGTGCATCTGGAGCAAATGGTACCCAAGTATAACACTGATAGTCATGCTTGTGTGTGTGAAATTTAGTAAAGGGAATTAACATCCCAAATGAGCGCTCCCACATGAAAGATAGTATTAAACAAATCTAGCTCTAAGTCCTGACCTTTCTACCCATAATTTCTGTCAGGAGACTTTGAAGTCTGATTCTAAAAAGACTGTGGAGCTTGGAAACAGAAAACAGCATTTCACAGGTATTAGCATGATAATTAGGAGTCTGTTTAACGCATGATTTTAATTTGAAAGTAAGTAATCAGAGTTTAGATGACACTTTGCTTAATTATATTAAGTGTTTGACATGAAAGTAAATTAATAGCAAGTTTATTTCCACCATCTGCTACTATTAACACTGGCAAAACCAGTAGAGCTCCAAATGTCATATTTGTGTTTTATAGATACATTTTTTATTATTATTATCTAAAAAAAATGTTGCATCTTTGTAAGAAACAACAAAGTGCACTCAATGAAAGAATAAAGCAGCCAAAACAGTTCCCTAGAGCAAAAGACAGTGTGGGATGGGACTGGGATTGAGCCTGTAGCACCACGACTGCCCACTGCCCAAGGCAGTTCCTGAAGTGTCACACATTCCAGATTCTGTCCCGGAGTAGTTTGAGTATAACCAGATAAGAAAGGAAAACAGGCCCACTAAAAACACTCAACTCTGTGCAACACAGAGAGAACTGGAAAGAGAGCACACGTGTCCATTATTCCTCCCAGTTAACCAAGGCCCCATATACCCCAGCCCGAGACAACTGTCAAGTGTTTTCATCCCTCAGTTTCACAGACGGGCTGTAGAGACAGAGCATTTTTCTTTTGGAATGTTCTGCCTTTGGCATTGTTATGAGGATTTTTTAATCTCACAATGCAAATTATCTTACAATTTAAATGTAGGAACCATTATCACTCTAATATTTTTGTTATGAGGAATGCATAATTGGAAATTGCTTCCTCTCCTGAAGAATACAGCTTTCTATACAAGGTATACAATTCATATTTAATAAAAAATACTACAGTGAGCATGAATTAGGCAATAAAACAGTGAAGGTATTTTTAAATGTAAATGTTTACTTGCTTTTACAGCACAATTTGAAAAAGCTGGACCAAGTCTGGAATATTTCAAAGGGAAACACCATCCCCTGTCTAAAGCTGTTGTTGGTATGGGTTATCTCCCACAGTGGGTATATTCCATTTGAAACAGAATAATATTGCATCCAGCCAATATATGCTATCACTGTGATCTGAGTAAAGCTGAGACAATTGTGCTCAATTTCTTGAGGAGTGGCAATTTTAAAATATTCATGTCCATAATTCAGGGGCCCATGACAAAGGTGGGTCAGGTGTGGTACTGGTTCCCAGTAGCTTAGGGGTAAAATGGAACTGCCATGTTATATCTCTTGAGATTAAGGTACTCTGAGAACACTTCTGCAAATGATGTGAACACTCCAGCAAGAGAGGTCTCTTGTCTCCTTGTGCTAAACAGCAGCAGAATGACTGTGCTCATACTGTCTGCTTTACACTGCCTTTGGCTACTGTTTTTCAGACTGTTTTAGAGACAAGATTAGCTAAAAGAAATTATCTTAGAGAACCTGGAAAAGAACCATCCTGAGAAAATAAAGAAGGTCAAATGACAAAACTTGGGTCACTATGCTGCAAACAGCCAGGTTACACAGAGGCAGAGCTCAGAGTCCTGCAGCCAGCAGCCAGCAAGGCACTTACTACCAACAGCTTCTAGTGCTTTGCAGGATGCTTGCAGAACAGATTTGAACAATTGCTTGTTGCTCCTGTTTCACGCTCTCTGAGCCCTCTCTCCAAAATTCCTGTCATAGAAATGATAGATGTTAAGAGTTGTGATTCTCTAGGATCTCAAATGGGTATTTGTTTCAGTCCCTAGGAAATTAAAAAAAAAAAAAAAAATTAAATGTTTTTAGCCAAGGAATTCCATGTTACCAGTTCCTGAAAGTGGAAGCAAGGCTATTTTCCCAACAACTTCTGAGACTCCTGAAGCCTTACAAGGACATCAGCTTTATGAAAGCATCAATAAGAACTGAGGATCTCCTTGCAAGGAACATCCCTCAGCAAACAGCCAGATGCTGTTTGGTTTTCCCTGTTTTTTTTCTCTCACCAGTAGTAATCAGAGTACTCCCCCTCCTATCAAGAGTGGGGCAAAGTTTCCCTCCTTATCTGCAGGTTTCCTGCCAGGGACACTCTGTGATCCTCAGCCTGGTCTTTACAGGGAAGAGCAGAGGCAGGATTTCCTTTAAATATATATCTGAGCTTTTTGCTCACAGTGACAGTCCCTAAACATATTGATAAGTGATATATTTTTTAAGCTGCTCTCTCCTTAGAGAGTATAATTCCTGAAGCATATTGCATCTTGTTTATTATGAAATTTAATCTACTGTATGAGTATAGACATTTAACAATATACATATATACCTCATATGTATCCTCAAAAGAGCATGCTGAAAGCCTTTGATTTATGCTTCAGTGGCCATTTAAACTACATGGATTGTAGGTTTCTGAAGACAAAAAATATCAACATTACAAATTACTGTATGTTAGCTAACACTCTGCCAAAGAAATCCATTTAGGCCATGTAAGTCTGATTGCAAAATTGAGGTGAATTCTTCTTAGAAAATATCCTTAACATGCAATTTCATTTTCAGACAGTGTTCAGAGACCTCCTGAGAATGACTGTGAAATCAGACCAGTTTATCAATTACCACTTTCACAAAAGAGTTGTTTAAAATCCATTTTCCCTTGAACGTATCTCAGCTCTTGTCAGTGAGAGAAGAGAATTCCTTGAATGAAGGAACTGGAAATAATTTCTCTTTGTCTCCCCTTCCATATTTTTTTAAACATTTAAATAAATGTATAGTGATTGTGCTTAAATAGAAAAAAAATCAAATACTATTCATGAACTAATTTTTACTCTCATGAACATCCCACATCCAATTTTCCAACAAGCTGAAATACCCCAGGTTCTTAATCTATAATGATTTTTTCTCTGAGCCTTACTTAGAAGTCCCTCATAGATTCCTTGAAGAGGAAGAACATCATATTAGGTGCCACACTGCTGTAGTTTGCACATACGGTCTCACACAGCATGACAGAAAGGAGATTTAGGTACAGAACACTTGGTTAAAAATTTGAGCAAAAGGATCTGGCCTTCTCAAACAGTCCTCAGATTCACACTTGCCGTGAAGTATTAGCAGAAGGAACCCAGAACCCTTTGGTTTTCTTTTATGGCTCTGTGTCACCACAGGTAGATGTTTTTTATCAGGTCTTCCACAGATCACCCTGGGTTTCCCATCCTAGTGGTGACTTGCTTTGTTAAATTCTAAAACCAGAGAAGCAAGACATGGATTTGTAATAACTAAAATTTTGACTGTATGTATGAGAGGAGAAATGAATCATATTATCATAGCCAGAAAATAGAGGCAAACTCCTTTTCTTCACAGAAGAAATTTCCTATGCTGGATTTCCATGAGAAGAATGGAGTGTTTCCACCTCTAAGAGGGAGCAGTAGCTGCTGTGCTTATATAGTACAGCTGCAGAATCAGTGTGACATCCTTGGGTGGTCTATGGGCTTTCCCTTGACAGAGAGATTGTGTGTGATAAAAAAAGTTAAGAGATAAAATTTAGAGGCTTAGAGTTGTACCAAACTGGTTTGTTCTGAAACTCTAGGGGAACAGTATTTGCAAATGATATTGGAAGTAGGCAGAAATTACTAAGCACTCCAGAACATCTATTTGGATCTTTGAAAAGGTCTTGTCTTTCTTACTTCATTAAATATGTAGTAAAAAAAAAAAAAAACCACCATAAAAAGATGTTTCCAGCCTATTTTACAAAGTGACCTGAACCACAGAAATATCTGAATTTTTATGACTGGCTGCTCTTACCTCAGTAGTTGACAAAGAAACAGTCAAGGAAAAAGAGTATTTTACTCTCATGGGTCTATCTGTGCTGAGAATTTAGCATACTTCCTGGAGCACAAGACAGACTTACCTTCTCTGTACAAGACAATAGACAATAAGGGAAAGATGCACCTCAATTTGAGGTAAGCCTGCACAACCTTGTTAAGTCAATGGTCATATTAAGAAGCACAGATTAATTTCCTTGGTGGTGATCCTGTGAATAAAATATATAAAAGTCTATTAGACTTTTGCTATACCTATATTTTATATATAATGCTGTTGTTTAGTTTTTTTATAAAAAGTTATGGGCCTTGATACTCAGGATGGCCATCAAGGGCAAATTTGGCATTTTACCCACTGATTCTCACATCTGATTGTAATGCTGTGACATTCAAATGCAAATCCATGAGGGAATATAACATCTCAAACACAAAATGTGTGCTGAAGTGATTTTTAATGCATAAGAACAATTGCAATGGCCCAGACTCCCAGGGCATATTTTTCTACTGGTCATAATTGTGTGAATCCCAAACTGGAAGCAGAGCTGTTTCTATCAAACAGGCAGTCCTGTGAACACCAGATCTCAGGAGTCCTGCTTGCTTTCAGAGGGAATCTCCTTCCCAAGGAGCAATCAACAGAGATGGAGTCTGATGGAGGACTAGGCTCCTTGGCATCTAATAAGGTAGGAATTCCAGATGAAGCTTTCCTAAAGTTGTATCTCTCTCCTTTCTCACCTGCTTTCTTCAAATGTAGTGGAAAGTGCATCTTTGTAACAAGTCTTTTTTTTTTTTAATTTTTGAAATACAGTGACAGACACAGAGTCCTTGCTGTGACTTGTTTTAATAAGTCATTAGGGGGAAAGTGAAATCTGTACACAAAAAGCAGTATCACATACTCTGTATTCATTCACTGGAGGCAGTGTAGAGTGACACGGGCTTCCTGTCACACATGTAAGCATAGGAGTTAGCTCTTGGGGCCAGGATGTCAATGGATTTAAATGTTCAACTGAATTCACAGTAAACGTGGTGTTTTATACAAGTCAGAGACTTTGACCCCTGTATTTACAGAGTGCAAACTCATTTAACTCAGTTGATCTGAGAAACACTCCTGATTAAAAAGACTTTATTAGGGATAGCTGTTCATTATGCATACCCACAGCTTCCCAGAGAAACTCATTCTCAGCATCCTGCTGTGACAGAGATTAGTCATTATGCAGTAAAGCTGTACTGCTGGGACCACATTTGCATTATTAAATGAATTAGAGTATTACTTACAAAAAAAGCACTCCCATGGCAGTGATCACCACCCCCAGACCTAGGCAAATGTGGTCAGCAAATGTTACAGGACATGTCTCACCATTTGAGAAGAGGATTGCATCCTCAGTCATCTGTCCCAGTGAACCAGCTTTACACTGCATCTATAAAATACAATAGAAGGCAAGCTTCACAGAAAATTCACATTAATAGCCAAGCACCTAATATCAAAAGCAAAGCAGAAGTAGATACTGGTTGTAAAACACTACAAGAGTGGATTGGATTTTCTCCCCCACTGCACAAAGCCTGCAGCACCACTGGAATACATCTACATCTAAACTTTACAGGGACCTTTCTTCCAGGTCCTGCCTGACCCCCTGCTGTCCTGGCCACTTCAGCACACTACTGGCTACTGCTCAGCCAGCCAGGAGCAGCCAGCAGTTGAGGGGCCAGCAGGTAAAACTTTTGAGTAACTATTTTTTGGGCATCTCCTCTCTTTGAAGTTCCCTTCTCATCTTAGAGCAAGTTTAAGTAGGTGTGTGGAAAGCACCTTTTTTAGTTTGATCTAAAGTGAACTAGAAGGACTCACAGAATCCAACTTTGTTTTCGGGAACACAAAAAATGAGCTGAGGGCATTTCACTTTCTTCAATGGCCTCCTGACTATCATGGACACTTCAGCTTTTCCAGCCCCTTTCAAGGAAAATTTAAACACAGCTTTAATAAGATAATGTGTTTCATTTTGAAGCTCTGCGAATTAGGAAATTGCATGTGTGGTGCAATTAAAAAAAAAAAAATCCGTATTTCTGTGCAGCTCTAGACTGCCAACTTTTAGCCTCTGTTTCTGCCTGACTTATTCAAGCCAAACAGCAGGTAAAACATGGGTCATGGCCACCTTCAGAAATGTGGCTGCTCTTGCCTCTGCTGTGAACCACATCCTCAAGGAGCTAAGCCAGAGCACACCACAGTCTAGGGCTGGGAATATGGCTGGAGAGCAAATGAGGGCATATGCTTTTATTCAGGTAAAGGTCTAGCAGTTCAGACATCATGTGCCACAATTCAGGTAGCCTGGAAAACCATGTGAGGAAAACCAGAAAGGAAAACTGAGCTGCCAGCACGTCCTGGCCTTCCAAATGAATGAGAAATGGATGGTGCACTCTAGTACAAATACCAAATTCAGTAACATTTTGGAAAAAACGCCAAAATCACGCACTCTGGAAACACACAGTCCCTGTCTGAAATGAAGGCAGCTTTTTACCCCTGCAGTGGCTATTACTGCAGCTGTGAGCAAACTGGTGACTTGAACTCAGTTCATATTTTCAAAGTTATCACCACAATCATAATTCCACAGATCCAAACACAATAAGGTATAGAAGCTAGCTGTTACCAAACTCTTTGAAAAGCAAATCAAAAAGGAAGTTACAAGTCTAGCAGAAAAACTCACAAGCCTAAACGCTTTATTAAATCTGTGCCCAAAAGCTTGGACTGCAGAGGCCTTGGGCTATTGCAAATCTGTAGGAGTGCAAATAGGCTGAGCTGATCCATCAGCCCAGGGCTGCTAAAAGATCAGTTCTTCCCCCTCTCTTCCTTTTTGTCACCAGTATCCTCCTTACTCTTACCACACTGACCCCCAGCACTTCCCTGGGATAACTTGGTGCTATCCAACCTTTCAAGAAGCAGCTGAGCTCATGNAAAAAAAAAAAAAAGAGAGATAATTATTTTTTAGACATAGCACGCTGTGAAGTCAGCTCAGCCATCTCATCTGATTGTACCTTCAGACCTGCTGAGTATAAAACAAGCAAACACTGGCTGCTCTTGAAAAAAATCTGCTGAGCTTTTCAAATACCAACATATGGCCTTTATTAATCTTGCAAAATTGTATGAAGGTGCAAGACAATAGAGTCTGACTCAAAATCTGTAGAGTTCCCTTGTGCTAATTAGAAGTGGCCTTTCCCTTGTACCATTTCCAAGATGTTGTCTGAACTTTCAAGTGTTTCTGAGGACAGCTGCAATTTCTTACTCAAAAGGAAGGACCAGCAGCTTAATATTTAACCTGTAGCTGTTGTCAGCTATTTAACCTTGCCTAGAAGTGAATGGGTAATTCCCCTTTGCTAACAAAAGTGTAAAAACTATCTTAAAATGACCTTGTGCCGAGTTTATGGTAAAAAGTCACACTTCAGTAAAGCCACACAGTGAGTAACAGTGTTGACCTTTTGTTCTTGGCCATCTGAGGACGTTAAAATCTGACTGAAACCTCATTACACCATCTTAGACTCAAAGTTCTTAAATAAAACAAGGGCCAGTGGTAGGGAGGATCAGCCAGGCTGAGGCTGTGTGAGCTGAGCTCTGCTCCAGGCAGCCCTGAGGAAGAGCTGAACTAATTTTACCTCATTGATTCTTGGCTGGTTTTAAAATTTTTGTTATCAGAATAGTCTTCTTTATTTGGACAAAAGCTGGCTAAAAAGGGGGTTTTATTCTTAAATAATCCTTATTTATTTTAGTATTTATGCACATTTACAGGGAGGCAGTATTAATGACTCATTAGCACATGATCAGAGAGGGTTTGTAACCCTGCAGGCCTGTGAGCAGGGCTGAGAAAATCAATAGAAGGAGAAAACATTATGAATTTGCATTTGAAAGTTTGTTTTAGGAAAATAATCCAGATAAGAGGATCATCAGTTTTTAGGGAACTAGACTGGCTAGTGGATATTCCTATCCAAGGAATGAGCATATTAGGTTTCTCAAACTGTAATGTCTGTGCAGTCATATGAAACTTAGACTATGCTACCAGCAAAAGGCAAAGGACCTTACTCATCACCCATAGAGCAGTCTGGGGCTCTTGATGGCTTGAAGATGTCAGCCTAGTTACTCACATATCTGAAAGAAACAGGGAAGATTTTGTAAAATGCAGCTCATTAAGCTCGATTCACATCCCTGAAAGGTGAAACATGCCTTTTCATTTCACTCTGTGAGGGTGGGACCTACCTGATGTAACCCTGTGAAAGCTCAAAGGGGAAATTTCGATATTACCCACTGGTCTGCTACAGTATCTTGGTTCTCTTTAGCACAATCAGGCTCATCTGGAGAAGAAATCCCACTTCTTATGAGTTTTACTATGGAACCTTTTATGACTTCCACTCCATGCCAACCATGCCAGGCCTTGCTTCTCCAAAGAAAAAGCTGTGCAGCTCTCTACAGAGAAAATCCCACTGCCCTCTGACTCAGCCATCATTAAAAAAAAGCACTTGCTTTGATGTAAAATTGTTCCTGAATGCACATAAACAGGCAGGGTTTGAAATTTTGGTGCAGAATTTGTCCTTTGGGTGCAGTTTACTGTCTCTGCCATAATTATGTTTTGAAATGCTTGATTTCATTTGTACTTCAGTCCAAACGAGCTCATATCCTCTCCTCCTGTAACCAAGCAGATCTCGCATCCATTGTCACCAGAGTGGTGGCTTCTCATTTTAAAAAGAGAGGTGTGTGTTACCCTGCATGTCAGTGACCACCATTGCAGTCTCTTCAAAAGTTTCCAACAGCCAGAGGCAGGATTGCACTGCAAGGTCCCTGTCTCCTCCTTGTCACTTATCCAGGGGAAGGACTGCTACAGAAAACACCGTCCCACTCAGCACTGTGGGATGGAAGCCTTGGCTCTTTTGCCATGGGCAGCGTGAGCTCTCCTGAGCAGCAGCCCCAGCCCTGCATTCAGCAGTGCCTTTGCAGGCAGCCAGGCTGCCTCCCACCCCTGAGAGAGAGTGTGGTGCCTCTGCCCACGCCGGCACAGCGGGGTGGGCTGGAAAGCGCCGGTCACGGTCCATTCCACAGGCACGCTAAATAAACAGAAAATAATGGCTGGGAGTTTTCATCTGCGCATGGGAGATTCAGTGGGGCCTGCTTTGTTTTCAGAGTGCTGGGAGAAATCTGTTTTGATTGCTCAGACTTCAGAGCAGCTGCTGTAAACATGACGTGGTTGAATGTTTCTTCTGGGCAAATGCTGGCGACAATGCAGCTCACAAATTCTGCTGGAACAGATTATCCTCCATCTTCCTGCTCACCCTTTTTAGGGCTGACTGACAAGTCATTAATCCTCAAAAATTTACGACCGCGATGGGTCTCTTTAATTTGCACCTAGCTTCCGCTAGTCTAAACTGATTTTTCCAGAAGCCAAAAATAACTGCTGCACATATCCAGCTGTTCCTTTATTCTACCAGGGGTGGCCTAAATACCACTGGGGACAACAGAATAGTTTTCTGCTAAATACCTGTGTCCGTGCCCCACTGATACAATTTTCTTGGGGCCCATGACTGGCTTTGAAGCTCCTTGTGGCAGTGGAGAAGAAAAAAACAAATCACATCAGAAGGGAAAATCAAAACCTAAAGGCCACAAGATTGACACTTAAAAACTTAAAACTTTTACTTAAAACTTTCCTAAGGAGGGAAATGCAAAGCTGTTACTGATGATAACATTGCAATTCAGAAGGTAGTTTTTTATCCCATTTCTGGAAGGTCAGCTGTGTTCCAATTTCCAAGTGAAGACAATGTTTCACAGCAAAGATGAGCAGGTGCAAATATACACCAAAAGTGACCCATTTTATAAACCAAAATTTTAATTTGCAGGTCTTTTACAAGTGCCCGGCATCCAGTCTGAAAGCATGTGCATGTAGACATCATGACTTAATCACAGCCTCATTAAAGACAAAATCAAGCAGCTTTGGTCTTTTGGCCATCTCAAGGCTGAAGAACTGTCCTCCCAATTTGCTGTGTCCAAAATCCCCTTTTGATTTTCAAAACCTATTATGCAAACGCAGGAAGCATGCTAACTAGAACAATGAGCTCTGAACACAGGACTTTGCCATCCAAAAGACGTTTCGCTGTGACCTCTAAAAAATAAAAGTCTCCCCAGTTCTTTTCTGCCAAGGCAATGTCTGCATTAACAAGTTGTGCAATGCCAGTGGAGCGAATCCAACTTTGCAGCCCCCAGTGTGAGGCTGTGGTGATGATCCAGTGTTGACATTGAGTGTTTCAGCTTTTCTCTGGTCACCTGCACTGGCAGCCCAGCAGTGCCTGGCACACACAGAGAGCAGTCCTGGAGCTCACTGTCTGAGGGAACCCCATGTTCAGTGTACTTCCATGCCAAAGGAAGGGCTTTTCTAGGGATCTCAGGAAGACCTCATCCACCCATGTCAAAGACCTCCCTGTGATGCAAATAAAAATGTGGTAAGTGAACATAGTCATGAGAATCACTTAAAAAGCATAATTTTGATCTGAAATACATCATTAATGCCAACACATTCTGACTGAGCCAGCATCTGCCTGGGCTTAGCCAACCAGAGGCAGGTTTTAAGGGCGGTGTCAAAAGAGGGGCAGCTTCTGATGTGCTCAAGTCTGTGCAGGCTGATGAGGCCCCACATTCCCTGCTGGCAGAAGAAACTTTTTCACCATGGGTGCATACCATCCTTAATTGTAAAGGACATCATTTTTTTCATTCACTTTTCCAAAGGATATGGGGAAGATTAAACCATTCAGTCAAATACTGAATGGTTCAAAAACCTGACAAAACTTGCCAGGCAACATCAACAGATCCAATCATTGAATAAAGCCCTTTCTCGGGCTGTAGTTCAGCCTGAAGAAATGAAATCTTTTTTAAAAAACCTGAACACAAAGCCTAACAAAAATATGATTTTCTGTTATTCTGTGGCTATCCTGAATTACTAGCTTGAAATATAAAGTTATGGGTGTGGAATTGTATTTGAGCCATTAGCTATTGAAGTGTGATGTTTATGTGTTTTTAACCCAGTTAGAGAAATGGCATGCAAGAAAAAGGAACCTTTCAAAGACTTCAGGCTTCATGTAGGGCTATATTAACAGAAAATACTTCACATTATTTGAAGTCTAGAATATATTATTGCACATGTTTAGTGAGTACTGTGGGAAGGGCAGAAACATGAAACAAATCAGCCCATATGGATTCCATAATTTATTTTTTTATAGAACCTTTGCTAATGCTTTATAGGAGTTTCATAACAGGCTCAGCATCCCATAAATAAAGGAGACCTTCAGCAACTGGGGGTTTTACTGTGTCACTGATGTTTTCATCCCCACAGACTACCACACTGAACAAATAAAAGTTACAGTCTTTTGAGGGAACTGGAAGCAAGCTGGGACCCTTCTGATATAAAGAGAAAGACCATGTGAGCATTCCAGAGACCAGACAGCCTCTAAAAACAAACTGGCATGGAAATTTCTTCTGTTTTCTGAAGACTAGAAATAGTTGAAAAAAGTATGACTGCTCACTGCTAGAGAGACTTCCAAGTATTAAATCCCAAACCCCAAATTTCATATGTTCCTTCATAAACTTCATATGGAAAAGATCTCAGCTGTTCCCTAAGTGTAAGATGTTACCCTGTGTGTCTTCCCGACAAGCTCTAGCGGACTGCCAAGATCTCTAGCTAGAATTGCCTTCAATAAAGACTGTGCTATCCTACCTGTTTAAAATGTCCTATGCAGTCAAACATGAGGCCTGTCTCTGGACAGGAACTGAAGATGTGAGTAATTGATTGTGGGTTAGGATTGGCTATGGCCCTACTGAATTACCAATTTATTGAATTATATACTTATATACATGACTTTAAAGATTACTAAAATAACTCATCTGCAAAACAAGAGGTACCCCTTCACTGTAGAGGAATTCTGCACGTATCAAAAAGGTAAGAGCTCTCCAGTTTTTCATTAAGGACTGTCAGACACGGGATAGAATGTTGAAAAAGAAAACATAAAAACAAATTCCAGAATTTCTGCTAAGTAAATTATTACCAAACCCTATTTTGTTGGTAAGAAAAAAGCTGAATTGACTGTACCACAAGCAATAAAAAGTGTGCCAAGCAAACAAATCATAATTGTGGCAGTAGATTATTTAAGATGAAATGGGTGACTCATTCTCTAATAACTTGAAGGGAAAAAAGTTTAAAATAGTTTAAAAACTATAATAGCTACTTCTTTTAAATGAGAAAATAAAGACTGATGAAAAGGACATCTTTTTTTCAGTAGCCTCTGATACTTTTAATAGCTCGAATTAAGTTACCACAGTATTATTAATATCAGTTTACAAGGGGGATATTCTACGAGGAATACAAGAATATATGTTTCTGTCTAACTGCTGAGATCATATGCTACATATAACAACATGCATAACATAACTCTTGATTTTAAAGGTATGTAACGAAACTTTCTTATCATTCTCATTTATGCCAAAAAAAGGCTAGTAATTTCAGGACATGTTTCATTTTGTCAGCAAAATATAGAGGTATTCTGAGGTTTATTCACCAACAATACATATTATCACAAAAAGCACTTAAAAGCTTTCCAATAAGTCTCCTCCGTATGTTAGGTGAAGATTTATCAAATGCAGTCTCTAAATTGCATCAAGATGGTGAAGGTGTGGATGATGGCAAACCACTTCTGGTACCTGGAGTGCTGCTGATATTCTTTTATAGCGAGCTAGAAGTCTTTTAATGGTGTAATCTTGGAGCAGTTTGATTTTATATGCTGAGGTTTCTGAAATGATGCGTTCTCTGCAGAGCAATGACAAAGAACTGATGACAAATTCTTTTGTCATAGCAGTAACTTTTATCTAAGAAACACAGCAAAACAAAGCACAAGGTCTGTGAGAAGGGGTAAATTCGGTAGTATACCTCGGCTCTCAGAAACCTGACTTTTCAGTTTTGTGTAAGTAAACAAATTTTCAGCCACCTCCTGTAGAAAAGTATCATTTTTTGACATAAGTAGGACTGAAGGGTTGAAATAAGACAAAAGGCTGGAATTAGACTGTTTAATAATATATATGAAGAATAGTATCTAAATAGATATGAAGAATTTATCTGAGGAAACTGTGAATGTACACCTAAAGCTTACAGAGTTCCTACTTAAAACACCACCTGATATTTTTACATTATCCTCTTTCCTTCCATCTCACGGTGGTCACATAATTTCAGCTGCTCTTCTTAAGTCCAGAGGTTTTAGCATTTGCCTGATAGTTTTAACTCCACCATTAAATACCGAATCATCAGAGTTGGAAGAGATCTTCAAAGTCATCCAACCCAGCAGCAGCATAATCGCTCCTAAACCACGGCCTCAAATGCCACATCCAGATGCCTCTTGGACACTTCCAGAGACAGTGACTCCACCAACTCACTGGGTGACTTATTCCAATACCTAACTAGCCTTTCAGTGAAAAAATTCTTTTCCTAATGTCCAATCTAAACCTTCTCTGGTGCAATTTATGGCCTTTCCCCCAATACCCACCACAATGTGTTACTATTTCTTTCCTATTAAATATGGTACTCTGGACTTTAAAGAGATTAGAGGTGCACACAGAATGGACATAGGGCTCCATCAGTGAGTGTCTCCCTGAAGTTTTCCTCAGCAGCTTCAGAGCCTACCAAGGGCTCTTCAAAAAGCTCAGTGACTATTTCTTGCACATCTTTCCCAACAAACTGGGTTGTTTTCTCTCAACCCAGCAGAAGTGCTCTCCAGGCAGCTCATCACAACAAAGCAGGAAACCTTCTTGTCACTCAGGGATGCTCACCCCACCCCAGACCCATAAAATCATGCTTGTCATGAGAAATTGTTCTCAAATTCCAGAAAACCAAAACAAGCACATCCAAGGAAAAGAACATGAGACAGCTGTAAAAAATAATTCTGCAGCTGTTGGTCTCAGTTCCCAGCTCTCTGCCATTCCTCCAGCTTCACAACAGCTGCTGCATAGACCTTGTGGGCGATTTCCAAAATCTTTAACAGAAGCTGTTTTGCCCTATGAGAAAATCACAGTTTCATTCCTGTTTCCAATTTTAGAAGAAAACAGCACCATGTTCTGGGGGATTTAACCCACAGCCACCTAAATCCTGAGAGAGCTTTCTAAAATCGCTTGGAATTTCCCATGGAGGAGGCTGTGTGTTAAGTTCAGTGCAACTGCAGTGGTTAACACATAGCAGTGAGGACACAAAGTATAGTGCAGCTAAAACTGCTCAGTTGCATAAATATTGCATTTCCCATACTCTCATGGATGGCAGCCCTTCCAACTACCCATGTTGGAGGCAAAGTCTGAATACAGGTCAGCAGCAACAAATATGGAGTGGAGGACCCTGGAGTTCTCTTAGCTGAGCCCTTCCTGCAGACATCCCAGTCAGCATGCCTCAGGTTTATCAGGATGGGAGAGGAGCAATAGCACTCTCCAGGGATTAATGATTTCACAATTATTTTTCCTGGTGCTTTGAATAGTTCTGTCATCCATTTAACTCTCAGCAGTATCAGTCATCAGAGGAAGAGACAACCTAACTGAATCCATAAATTAGTGAGAGCTTGGAAACCATTGTGCTCCTCCTAGGTGTCCATGTATTTGAAATAACTGGTATCATCTCCTGCATCTTAGTACCAAAAAATATTCTTGCAAAAAAAAAGCACCCAGCTCCTGCTGTAAGGTGTGATTAACTCCTATTCTGGCTCCCCATGCCCTGTCATCCCTTGTTCTGAGGTTCTCTTCAAATCCACATAACTATTTACATGGGAAAAATAAAGGGCACTGAGAGCACAGAGAGAGAGTGGAACTTGTTTTGTGACCTTGAGAAGAATAATCTACCAGTAGCAAATTATGCTCAGATAAACACCTCTAAGTTTCAAGTAATGAAGTGACTAGGTCCAAAATACCTGAAAAATAAAATGCTACTGAACAAAAGCAAACAGAAGAAACGGCAAAAATAATCAGTGTAAAATTAATCCAATCAATAAATAACACCCCCCAAACATGCAAATGAAGGCAATTCTCTGCCCTAATACTGTGCCAGTTCCTAATGTCATCATTTGTTTTAACATCAAATTTACAGAGCAACATACCTGATGAATGAAACTTGGATTCATGAGCCTACAAGGTAGTATCACACCATAAAGGAAAAATTCTTCGGAGTAGGATTTGACTCATATCTATTAAGACTTTTCTTATTTTATATAGTGGGCTGTGTTCTGTTTCACTAGGAAAAGTGTGCACTATCCCCACACCAAAATGCAAATGCTCTGGAATAACACAGAGTCCTGATTATAGCACCAGAGGATGTAGAATGTAGAAACTGGGAGGACTTTGAAGAAAATGAAGAAAGTGAAGAAAGCAAAGAAAAATACTCTGAACATAAGAAAGATTGTGGTGGGATTCTTTTGCTTGTAGAAATGAGAGCACTGCTTTGCCCAGGCACTGATCCTAAATGTTCTGGGCCCCTTGGGGAACTGCTTTATGCAGAGTACTCCTGGCTTGTTCCAATAGACAAGGCATACTGGCTGCCACAGTCATGGATATGAAATTTATCTTTCTGTTAATGAATTACAGGCTTAGGAAGCCAGCAAGCAGCCAAGCCTCAGAAGACAAAACTGGAATTCAGATTGTCTAAATATTAGTGGACTATTTTGCATGGTGACCTGTCATTTTATCTCAGACTAAGTTCTTACAACATACCAGCTCAGCTGCTTAGGACTCAGAACTTTCACAAATCTGAAACAGCACTAGCAACTGAGTGATTCAGAAAGCTATTACTGTTGTGCCCCTGTGACCTGTAAAGCTGAAATCTAAATGAGAGAAAGGTCTTAGGTAGCTGTTCCTGTAAGAAGTATTTCAGAGGCCCACCATGTATTTTATTTTCCAGCAGTATTTCTTAAAACTGGTAATTTGTCATTCCTGGGAATTCTACTGTTGAAAAATGGATGATACCCGAACCCTAAAATACTGATTTATTAATTTTCAGTTAGCAAATTTCAGTTGAGAAATGTAAAACCCCATAATTTTGTCTTGGTTTGAAACCACCTTGTCCCTCCTCCTTCCTTTGGTACCTCAGATGCAATTTGTAGAGTACTGGAACTAAAAAAAAAAAAGTTATTCCAAACTAAGCTGCTTCAGTTCAAGACAGACACCCTTGAAGTTTCCTAATGAAATGATCTTTTTTTTTTGGCCTATATAACTTTTATTAAGAAAAGAAATCTTGTACAATTTTACTACCCTGGCCTACATTGAGAAAGAAATGCATTTCTAGATAGGTGTTTCATCACTGGAGCTTAACAGGAAAGTAAATCTGATCATTTTCCCTTACTCTGCTTCCTTTTTTTAAAAAAAAAAAAAGATATTCAAAGCAATTATAATTTTTATTAAGTGGTGGAAATCCAATAATTTAAATATTATCTTTGGAGAATGAATATTTTGTTAAACGTTAGGGATTTAGAAAAACTCTGACATATTTCTTATTCATATCCACTGCCTGTTAATTTTTCTCTTTCCATTTTTCTGTCATGTATATTAGCCAGTGCAGCTGCCAAGTTCAGCTTAGAGTGTACTCAACTTTCATGAATTTTTCCTTTTATGTTCATGCTGAATTTATAAAGCAGTTTATAATGAAAATTCACCATAAGAGAAAAACTTACAAGATATTTTTATGGAGCAGTCATAAGTTTTACAATTTAAACTGGGAAGCAGTAACTGTGAAGTCATTGCCATACCCATGGTATATTTTAATCATCCATCTACAATATGCATAAACTGGAAAATGTTTTTTTAAAAACTGAAGGAGATTTTCCCCTCCTTGAGGAACAACAGAAATGGGAATAGAATTCTGAGATTTGGAGACTGCCATTGATACCAACACTCTGTAAAGATAGCAGCAGTGGAATGTTACTGAAAGAATTGATTCGCTGTTTGTTGACTCTTCTGTTATGTACACATAGATAGAAAGGACATAATACAAGGATGGAACTAATGACAGTTCCCCCATGCTCAGACATCGCCTTCCAAACTGATAACAAAGGCACAGACAGTGCTGCCTCGAGATCCTTCAGCGCAAATCTCTCCCTTGAACACGACAGCTGAGAGGTGGCATAGTGCAGGAGAAAATAACAGTCTCATGAAAATAAGTTATATCTAAAGCAACACTTCTGAATCCCCAAACACAATCCTCAACTAGCTGTTGCAAAGCAGCACTAATACACTGGGTCACAGTAAAATATCCCAATTAATGAAGCCTTCCATCTTGTACCAATTTCAGTCTGTCAGTGGCTTGGATTTTGCTCTGGTCTGGCTCTGAGGTGCACAGGCAATGTGTAGATATTTGCTGGAGGGGATCACCATCACCATTTGATATGTCCTGGGTTTTACTCACTACCTAAACCAGCAGATAGGAGAGCAGAAAGCTCAATCTCACTTGGGAGGACACCTAAAGGAGCAGGGCAGAAGGAGAGGGAAGGGGCAGCCTTTTTTCTGGGTAACTGCAGGACAGTTATGTTGCAAGGACAGTGGAATCCCAGAGAAACACAGGATCTGGGTGTACCTGCAGTGTTTTTTCCAGTGCCTCAAGTTTGTGGAAAACAAGAATAGAGGGATGCAATTTGCAGAGGTAGAGGTCCAACTTAGAATCATAGAATATCTTGAATTGGAGGGAATCCACAATGATCATTGAGTCCAAGTGCCAAAGTATACCAAGCTAGGACGAAAGGAGAGTTTTGCTACAGAGCTGAGCAGTTTGTGTGACCTGGAAGGAGGGCTGACAGTGAAGTCTGTGCTGCAAAGGACCAGTAAACATCAGCAGCTGAATTTGTGCTTTTCCTGGAACTTAATTACAGCAGAACTGTACCCTTCAATTTAACTTCTTCTGAGTGGTCAGGAGACCAGTGAGCCAGAACTGAAGGCCAGGTTTGGCAAGGCTAGCATGGAACCTTGTCCACACTCTGAGACTCCACAACCATATTCAATGCATTTAATCAGTAGCTACAACTTTTTTTGAACCCTTAACAGTGTATTTGAGATAAACTGAACAATAGGAGTTCTCACCATGCTGAAATTGCTGGTGATGTGCCAAAAAGCAATTGCAAATTTGATAAAGTATCAGATTAGTAACATTTTATTTTATGAAGTTAAGAATTTATCACCCAAAATGTCTACACTTACAAAAGTATTTGAAGCCCTCTTATGAGCCTTTTTGAATGCCTGCACAGAAGAGCAAGTAGCTGCTGTCCTGTATGAGATGTCAAGGAGCTGTTGGTGGACTGACTTCTTTTTCTGGGGTGGGCAGAGTACATAAAACACCATGGGCTCATGGGTCAGCGGGCTGGGCTGCATCCCGCAGCAGGAGAGGAGGAAATGGGCTGTGCCAGGAAAAAGGGTGGTGCAAACCACTTCCCCTCTGCAACAAGGAGGACGCTTGACCTCGTGAGTCAGAGTTCCCAGGTCAGCTTGGCTGTGCTTCTCCTTTGCATGGCTTGAATTGCTTGGTGAAAAGCCAATGTTCTGGGTTTGTTTTAGAGAGAAACAGTTAAATCCTTTTGTTAAAAGTATTTGCCCTGGGTTTCCTTTGGTTTAGGGTGGTAAAGCCTCTTCATTGTGTTGCACAAGGATTGGAATGGTTCCCCATGAGATTCAACAATACCAGTGTTTGAAGATGGTTTGCATTTAGCACAGTGTTGCAAAAAGCATAACTGATATATTAGTCAACTTTCCAATTTGCCTGACAAATTAAAAACCCTGCCAGAACTCAGCCTCTACGCTTCTTTCATTGTTATCTGACTCTCAGAGATCCTCCTGTTTTCTAGTTGGGAAACTTTATTAAATGTCTTGGAACTGGTAACTTCTCAAATTTTATGGTTGGAGTAATTTCTCACTGCATTAATAGTAACAATAGTTTGTGTGAAAGTAAATCTGAAGCACTCTCAAGCTTTATAATAAAAAATACACCTGTTAAGGAGACATCTGCTATCTTTGTGTCTATGTAGTGTTTGGCATATTTTGCCTCTATGTTCAGAATTCTACTCTAGATATAAACAAAGCCTAACTGCTTCTCATGGAGTGCTCAGGTTCCTAGCTTCACTTAAGCAGTATATTATAATATCTAAAGGGATTTGCATAAGTGGCAGAGTGTACTGCAGAGCAGCTTAGAAATGCTTGTTGGAGGACTGGAGTAAAAGGAAATAGGTGGCCTGCAAGGAAATACACAGCCAAACTCATGCTGGGTAGAAAGGATGGTGAGATGACACCAGTTAAAAATATAATCCACCAATGACTCAGCTTCTGCTTGAGCAGCTTCCTAACTATCCAGAATGCTACCGGTTCAAAACCCAAGAGCAATCACACATGTACTTATGTGGGAGTCTCATGCTTAGAGCAGAGGACAGAAGAACCCAGGCATCTGTTTATGACGCAGCCACAGATTTGCTGGGGAAATCCAAGTACATTTAACTCTTTATATTCCCCAAACCCAGTCTGCAAACTAGAGAAAGAAAAACAAAAAACCCCCCGATAGTTATGTTGTAAAATTAAAGTCTTGACTTTAAGAAGTTAAAGAAAAAGCAAATATGTCAAAGTTCATCCTAAATCACTAACTCTTTTTGCTGTAGCTACTAATAAATTCCTCCCAGTAAGAAATGCCAAAACGAATTTAAAGTTCAGTCTCTCCTGGAAGTCTCCTGCTTTTTAGAAGGAGGGAAAAGAAAAGGCACCAGCCACATAAAGACATTCACTTTAGAACTGCAAATGAGCCTGCACAACGTTTTATCCTTCACCAGTCCTCTTTGTCTCCTTCTCTTCTGACTGCATTCTTGGAACATCTTGTACAAGAATTTATAAGACTATTTGTTTTATTGCCACATCTTTAACTGCATAGACCACATTGCAGTCTGAGAAATCCGTTTGAAAAGAAAGGTGAACTGTGTCATTTTGATTAAAAACAGTTCTTGCTAAAACCAAAAGCTGTGTTTTTCTCACATTGCAATTAAAAAAAATACTTTGGTAGTTAAGACATGAAAGGTACCTGAAAAGTTGAACTGTATAAACTCTGAAATGCTGTCAAGTGAAGTTCATTAGAAAGTATGGGATGCAGCATCACTTACAAGTACTCATGAATTTTACATATTTAAAATATACAAAAGCCACCTCCGTTTTCTGGCATTAGCAGCTTTTCTAACTTGATAATAATACCTGACCATAGTGTACCTGTTGACAAACAGAACTAAAGTCAGTCAGAAGTGTTTAGAATTTGAGTACTGTTTTTATGAAAACCAAGCTGGAAGCCATAAGCTGTGCCTGGAAGAGAGTGCATATGGGAATGTCCTACACCATGGGTGCAAATAGCCCTTTGCAGGTAAGATCTCTTCAGGTGTCTCCCTTCAGAGGGCAGCACCCACTAAAAGTGATGGATGTGTTTCTTTCCTGGTTATCAGAGCAGTGGCAGGGGATGGAAGCACTGCAGACTCTGCTCCTCCAGCCATCCTTTTGCACCAGCTAATATTTCAGATAAAATGGGTAAATGTCGTTTCATGGAAAAAGTGACAAACGTCAACAAACTAATCTGAGTACAGAGATTTCATCAGCAGGCTTTTGGTTACTGCAGAGTGCATTACTGGATGACTAGATCCATGAGTTATACTGTAAATATTAAAGAAATTTTCAAAATTATATCATTAAAATGATGACAAAATATTCTGCTTGTTTCAATCATTCAAATTCCCTTGAGATAAATGACACAGACAATGATTACAGAGGAAAATTTAGAAAATAATTACAGGGAAGTAATACAAGATAGACACATTAGCTGATGAAAGAAAACAAGTTAAGAGGTTTTTAAAAATATATTTAGGAAAAATTAATAGGGAAGACAAACTCAGAGGCTGCAGGCTTCATGACATAAAGACATATTTCTTTAACAACGTCACTCCTAGTCCATGACAAAAAAGTCTGTGGGAATGGCATTTTTAAATGAGATGATACAAAATCCGTTGAAAATAGTACTGGATACAAATTTTTCCCATAAGTATTTAAAATAATTTGATGAATCGATTTTATGCACTCACTCAACTTTCTACACTCACTCATTGAATGGTACCATCTGTGACATGTTTGCATAAGATGAATTTCAGTCTCTCTACGAACATTTGTTGAAAATAATTCTGAATTTACTCTGGAAAATATTCACTTTAGAAAGCTAATGAAAGCTCTGTGTTAAATCAAGTAAAAGAAATTACCAGCAAATCTATAACCAATGATATTAGCTTCATTTTTTGCTTTCAAATAACAAATAACACAATATAAAAATCAAAGAACACTTTGTTTTACATTTTCCAGTAAAGCCTAGACTGGAAAAAAAAAAGAAAGAAATTATACTCATTGCATGAGACTGTTAGAAATTATATGATAGGTTGTCAGAAAACAAGACTAGTGCTCTTTATAGCTTTCCCCAAGCGATCACAGCTGCCTGGAACATATTACTGGTGCACAAGTAAAGGCTGCTGCACAAGAACTCTTCCACTTTTATGAAATTGCTTATTGAGGTTTTCCTTATAATGACTAATACATGGTTCCTGAGTCTTACAAATGTAAAGGCATTTTCAGGAACTACCAGATATTGTAACTTAATCCAGTATCCCTTTATTTTGTTGAACTAAGATGGGCCACATACCTATAAACATTAGGGAACCATATTCAAACAGTATCTTCAAGCTTGGCATGGTATAGGGTTGCAGATTCCTGTTCTAATCTCTGATTTGGTGATCAGCAGCTTTCTCCAAGTATTTAAGTCTTAGGTCAGAAACTGTGATAGTTGAAGGTTCCCAGCTCTGCATTATAATGGAGCAAAGGTTCCACCTATATTCAACTCTGAGCTTAGCAAAATATGTCAGAGAAATTGTCCTAAAAAGAAAGCTGTGTCTAACAAGCCTGCTTAGCTTGTTTGCCTTGCCTGCCCTCTGTGCTTTAGTGCTGTGGAGCAGAGGAGGCTCAGCCATCTCCATTTGCCAACAGGCACTGGTTTTAAACATTCCTCTGAAAACATGGAACTTCTCCATGAAGTAATATTAAAGCTGGCTGAAGAATTCCTTCTCAGATTGAATGGCTATGAATGAACTGGTTAGTACTTAGCAGCTGCATGGTTGGAAAAATATGAATTGAAATGTCCATGTTGGATTGTAATTGTATTTTCTTTTATATTTTCTTTCTAAACTGTATGACTTTGCACAAAGAGAAGCAGCTATTAACAATAAGAGTTTGACCTCAGATAAAAAAATTGAAAGGAGTGGCCTAAACTTAGCCTTTTTATCCTTGATCATAGTTCCTGGCATTGTCTTCTTCCGAGGCTGAACTTAATACAGTCCTACTTTCCCACCTAAAAAACTCTTCTAAATTACCCTTCAATTAACAGTACCAAAATTTTGTCTGTCATCCACTGGAAAGGGATAAAAGTTTACACGGCAACTTGTCTCAACTAGTAATCATTAAAACACCTACTCAGCTCAATCATGCAAATCCTCTTTTCCTTTCTTTCTTTTTTTTCTTTTTTTTCTATTTTTTTTTTTTTTTTGGAGTTGTATGAGGTCCTGTGGAACAATAAGACCATTTGTTACTTTGTTACTTTCTGTGACTCCCAAGATGCTCTCCAATGCTGGGATCCATAGAAAGTTGAGGCCAGAGAACTGACCAATTCTCCCAGCAGCCTCACATAAATAATCCAGAAAAGAGAACACTAACTATGGTTGGATCAGCTTTCAGTACATTCTTAGGATCAAAGGGAAATCTCTTAAAAAACAAGAAAAAAAAATCAGTGACTGATTCTTCTGAAGGAAAATTGCCAAGGAAGGAAAAGAAGGTAGTACCTTCTTACTGGGAATAAATCTACTTCTACTCTCTCTGAGTCTGTCATTAATCTTTGACTAGAGAAGTCTGTATCTCTGAAAAGCAGAGGAATAACTAATAATATGTATCATTACAAGGTGAATTCCTCTTTAGAATGTGACTTCAGTGACTGGGATACTTGATGATCAGTACTGTTCAGGGTCACATAATCAAAGAGCAGCACAGGAATTCCTCCCCTCCCTCCCTCCCTCCCAATTTGCATCCATCACATTAGACAGGAAGTAAATGTAAAAAGAGATGAGTAAATAGGGATAAACTGTCTCTCACTATCAACTCTAGAACAGGACAAAAATAGAGTTATGACAACTATAAATATTGTAAGGTTCAATAGGTGCATATTCCCTGAGCCCAATTCCTGCTAGCAATCCTTCCACATTAGTCTGCCAAAAACTGAGAACATCCATAGTGCTGAACAGAGGATAAGTAGGAAAAGTTATCAGGTGGTGGGACGCCAGATTATAGCTTCCTGACCAGAGCTTGGGCTGTGTAAGTGGGAATTCACAAATGTGCCTTTTATTGACCTGTGCCTGACCCAGAGGACTCAGGAGATGACAGCTGACTTCCTCTGGAACAGTTTTAGGCCAGTGTCTAAAGGGTTTTGTCTCTCACCAATGAATTTCCTTCAATGAAATCCTAAAGGGAAAAGTGTAAGGCAACAGAAAAGTTTGTAGGGTGTTTTTTGCCTTGCTAGAGAATTGAGAACAGAATAAACTGTAAGAAGGTTTGCTGTATTCAAATGAGGAATATGACAAATTACTGATTCCAATCTTATGAATATTTTGATCTGTAAAAATTGGGGGGAAAAGATCTTAAGGGATTACAAATGCAGGATTTAAATGAGGAGAATGTTAACTGGAAAGGAGCTGTGATAAGAGATATAAAACTACCAGTCTAATTCAAATTGCATGGCTATAGTACAGTTCCATCACGCACATTAAGTCTATTTGTATCAGCATATATACACAACATCCTTTTCTGAAGACAGTTTCTCACACCTTTTATAAAGTGCCCTTGGAACACTGAACTCTCTCTGAAATTCCTATTTAATATGTGATTTCTTTTTAAGAAAGTTTTTAAAGGAAGAAGCAAAAAGATGCATGATTTAGGAGTCAAAAGTATTAATTCAGTTTCCATTGTGAAGGCTTTAGAGGGACATGTCTTTAAGCACTTTTAGATACTGAAAAGAACATTAGGAAGGACAAAAGAAACTTATGTTTAAAACCTTAGGTGGACTCCACCGTTCTTGGTTTGGGATGAAAGGTAAACCTTCAGAAACATTGCTAAACATAGCATGAGTTGCTCCAGATCCCACTTTTAAGTCCCAACTCTGTTTTGAAATAAAAAGAGCAGTAAATCAGAAGTACATTAGTAAAATTTTAAGACTGAAAAGATACTATTAAATCTTTTTTTTTAACTGAACTTAGATAAGAATTAATTGTGGGGAACACAGCAGTTTCTGCTTTGCATTTGAATGAAGAGAAAGCCTGACTGAGATTTTTTAAAAAAAAGACACCACCTTGAAACATGCATAGCTAAACATGCAGATGGGAAGTGGGAATTTAGTTTCAAGACCATGATCTGAAGCTGGCTAAGCAGGGATTTAAATCAGGTTATGAAAGCTACATGTGTGACCTGTACACCAGGCTACATTAATCTAGGTGGATTTTCACTTTGTCTTGCCTCTGCTGGGCCCATTTTTAAAAAAATTGTGCATCTTAATCATCTGTCTTTCGAAGTCAAGGATAGGCTCTGCTAGAGCTAAAAGAATCTAATCATTTGCTGTATCCCCTCAGCACCTTGATCATAACTTTTGAGGACACAGAGGTAGATAAAACACAGTTGTTGCAGTTTCTGCTGGAATGGCTGAGATTCCTTACCCAATGTGTTTTAAGTTTAAAAAAATACACTCTTTTAAAGTAGAGTGATATTTTTCTAATAATGCCACTTGGTAAGATGCATGGTATTGTGAGAAATCAAAATGGGTACAATATAGACAATAAATGAAGTCCTGACAGTCCTGAAGCAACGTAAAGGCTAAATAGCTGGCATGAATCCTGGAACTCTGAAAACACAAACTGTCTCCCATAGATTGGTTTCTTCTCTTTTCAGAGAAGCAGGCTTTTTGCTGTCCTTTATGGCAGGATCAAAGAAATACTGATTAGGAAACTATTTTCTCCTTATGCAAAGCCCACAATTAGATTTCACATTCTAATTGCTAGAATGGACTAATTGTGAAAGAAGAAAGCTTAGATTTTGAAGTGATTTCCACCTGGGATCTGCAAACTTGTTCCTGCTGAGGAACATGAACAGTGTCCCAAGCACACCTGAACATGCAGTCCTCATGTGGCACCACTCCAAAGTACCTCAATGGAAGAGTCTCCAGGACAGGACTGCTGTTAGTGAGTACAGCAAAAACCCATTCGGTCCCTGTTCTCCTTCCACTGCAACATCTCATTTTGCTTTCAAAACTTTTGCCTATTAGGACCTGCCTACATTAGGGTGTTTTCTAAAAATGGCTGATATTCCACTGGCAATTCAGTACAAATGTCAGGTTCTAAGAATTGCTTTTAGTACTTTGAGCATGACTGAAAAAGAGAGGCTTCTAAATTTTCAGTTATTTCTATTATGCTTTCTGGAACTTTTAATATTTTGTATAAACTCACTGAATGTACTTATTTCAAAAATCCTTGTGCTCCCCTGGCAATAGCTTGCCGCTTCCCCTTCCATTTCAGCTGCACTTACAATTTTCTGCTCCAATTCTGATACTTCAGCATGTACTCTCCTGCTGCCAGAAACAGAATTGAATCCCACCAGCTGCCTGTAAGGGGTTAGCAACAATATCTTTTAGCACTGGAAGTATTTTGTTAGTAATGTGTATTAGTAATGTCTTTGCTGGGCTTAAATTGGTTTGTTAACTGAGAAACGACAACCCATGTTTTAAAAAGAACATAAGTTGAAACAAACTGGGGTTTAGTACCTTGTTAATAAGGAATTTTCAGTAATGCTATGAACACAAATCTAGAAGCTGCTCATTTTTTTAGAACAGATCCAGGTCAATTTAACAATGTCACATGGGTGAAATTCCTTAACAAATGAGGAACAACAGTTTTGAGGTCAGAGAAGTCTGAAAATTGTAGTGTCCTTAGATATCCCCAGGTTCTTTCCTTTGAGGAGATTTTTAAAAAAAGGGGAAACCAAGCAACTGGAATAACTGATACTCAATAAGGTATATTCTTAGATGTTGCAAAGACTTATGCATGATAATCATCTAAATAGAACCCATGTGCATTAGCATCTGTGTAATTTTCCCCTACTATCTCATTAACATCACAAAATGCAGACCAATAGAATTTTGACAGCCAGCCAGCTCATACATGTTGCAATTACAGTTCCTCTTGTGTAATTCCCCTACTTTCCTCGCATATCTGAGCAAACTAACAGAGTATCTGTGGTTTAAATCATTAACATCTATAAACAGTATCTATATTATCACACTTTTCAAGGAGTGTGGTATTTATTGCATGACTAAGTTAGCAGACGCACATTTGAAAAGGAAATAGCTTCTAATCTAAGTATTCATTTGCTGATGAATTAAAATCACCAAGTTATTCAGCACAATTCAAAATGAAAAAGCTGACATATCATTTATTGCAAAGGCCACAGCTATAATGGGAACATCATTGTTTCCCTTTCTGCTGGTCTCACACATTCTTTTTAATCTTGATTATTTGTCACCCTGTTAGGGACTTCTTATGGTAATGAAATCCTTTGTCAGTGATGCAACCAGAGCCTTTTGCTGCATTTTTCCTTCCTACATAAGTTACAATTGCAGTTATAAACACTGTTGAGGTTTTTTCTGAATCACACAATTGCAGATTGTTTGAAGGAAATGCACGTTCCTGACTGTTGCTAGGTGGCAAATGCTCTTAAAGATTTTGCAGGCTAGAGATTTCTTCAAACCCTTAATCCTTTATATTTATTTTATAACCCATAGGAACTGTTAAAAAAACAACAAAATACCACTCAGTGCTAGGATGATTGCAGATTTGAAAGAGATAAAAGATTTGGCATCAAAAGCTTATTCCCAGTGCTAGCTACAGGTCAGTTTAAGACTTTCATGAAGGTTGATTATCCTGTATCTGCATATTGCAAGGCTGCTCATGCCTTCTTCTAAAACTGGTGTTAGCTTCTGTTTAGAACAAGGTCCTTGATGTAATGAATCAGCCTCAGCCACAGTCCTCTGAAAAATATATGCATGTAAAAGAAAAATTTCACAGACTGCAAGTAAAGAAGGCAAAACTTGTGCTTAACATCTAGGAACTGATCATCTAGGGGATTTTGCCTGAGATGTTACAGCAGCATTGAGTTTCAAAGAGTACAACAACGCATTGATAAATCTATATAGTGTTTGTCTGAAAAGAATCCTGCACTCTACCATTCCTAGGATATGATTTTACAAAATTGCTCATTAATTCCTACTTGCAGGTCAAGTTGAAACTGTATTTTTCAGATGTCCTTTTGAAATGAGGCCAAATTCACAGCTGAAGCTAAACTGATGAGACTTTTTACCTCCAAAAGCTGTCACACCAATGTCAGTGTTAGACTCAAGTCTGTATATCAGTAATATGTATTAAAGAACAGCACAAGGAAGCTCTAAGTACACACACACAAAAAAACAAAACAAAACAAAACAACAAACAAACAAACACACACACAAAAAAAAACAACAACCCAGGCTTTATTACAGAGCAGCTTCAGCTTCTCCTGAAGTACACAGTACGTGTTTTAAAGCTCAGCATATTCATATTCAACCAAAAGCATGGACCTTACAGTGGAAAGCCTTGAGTAACTCTAGCAGTATCCATTATATATTATACACTTTATCTTTCCTTGCTAATAAAGTCTCCTAGTATGATTAAAAAAGCAAATTTTTACAGGATTGAAAATTGTTCCTTTACTCTTCCCTACCTCAGACACACATCTTCTACAACTGCAGGTGGCTTTGGCAGGAAGCATCAGTGAAAATATGGGCTATAACCTTCAGACCTTGACTTTAATGTTCTTTTTTTAATTTTGATGGGTTGCTTAAAGCTTCTGTGCTCTTTGTGTTCAACATGATACAGGAAACATAGGTTTTGTGCCTAGATGCATTCTCAAAAAACTGCTGCTTATTACAGAAGTCTCTTGATGGTGCTGGGATGGATGAAAAGTACTGTGTCCTTAGACTTCCTGGAGAATTAGCACAGGTAACTGTATTTTTTTGAGCTCTGTAAAAGAGGAAGTGAAGCCATGATGGGCTATCAGCACCTGACCATCCAGACAAGATTCCTCATTTTCTTCAGCCAAAGGGGACAGAAGTGTTTTGGAAGTGTACAACATTTGGTAGCATTGCCAAATAGCTGTTACTTGCTGAAGATTTTGACAGCTACCACTTCATAAACACAAAGGGAGAGAGAGCTTGAAATCACCCTCTGTCTGTATGGGCACAGATATATATATTGAATATATATAAACTATTATATCATTACTCTGGATAAACCTTCAGATAAAAATAGACACTAGCTTGTAGTCCTTCTTGTCCTTCCTTCCTTCCTTGTAGTCCTAGATACATCTATCCATTACTTTTATGTCCCCTCTTCTTCATAGTTTCTGTAATAACTGTTGCAATCCCACTGTGAAGCTAGTAAATTCACAAAATGACAGATATAGTCACTGTAGAGTCACATAAAATGCTCTCTATGTAAAAAAAAAAAGAAAAAAAGTCATTGTAAAGAGTATTTTACTATGAGGCATGAAGCAAACATAAAAGATTGATTGTTTTTATAAAGAAGTAATGTACTTTGGAGTTAATAACCACTAACAATCAGGACTAGGCATTTCACACAATGCTTGTCTCCCATCTTTTGACATTTCTCAAAAGCCAAATTTTTTAGCCATCTTTAAAATTACTGATTTCACAAGCTGCCTGCAAAACATCCCCACTGAAAAAAAAAAAAGAAATATGACTTGGTCAAATTTTAGAGGAAACTAGAGTCAATCAAGGGAAAAGCTTAATCTTAAAGTGGGTTTCTAAATTTCATCTGGAAGGGTGATTGATGTGCTTTCCCCTCCCACACCGCTATAACTTTAATCTCACCTGGAGGAAATAGAATGGGAGCAATCTGACACTTAACCCACTCAGCTCTGCTTTCCAGACTGCAGCTGGGAGATAAGGAAGCAATGGGGGCACTGCTTCCTCACTCCTCTGGATATTTGGGATGCATTCTGTGGGAGGATGAAGACCAATTACCCCTTGGAATTCATCCTCAGAGTGTTAATAATTTAGCTAATTCCTATGTTTTATTCATTATAAGCATGTGTTGAAAAGTGCTCATTACCAAAATTGACTAAAAAGCCCTCTGATCCCGTCAGCTGGCCTTTACTAGTATTTCCCTGTTATCCCTGCAGGTTGTGCTTCCTAGACCAACTGCTCCTTGTGGAGAGAAACTGCTAAGCTCCCCTTCACAGCTCACAAGTTCAAACCCGTCTTGACTGGTTAAATGGCATCTGCTTTGCTACATGTGCCTCAGCAGCACATATGGAACAACTATAGCCTGCTTCCCACGGAAGGTTTCTCCATGTGGAAAAGGCTTCTGTGTTCACTGCTGAACCTTATGCTGGTCAAAATGACCAGATTAGTAAAAGCATAATTTAAACTGTTTACGTGTCACCCACCTTGTTTTGCTTTAAACAGGCCAGGGAACACGCGCATCTTAGCTAGAAGGTAAGACCAGGTGCTAGCTGCTCCATCAAACTGAGGCTGACTGACAGCTTCTTCAAACAAGCCATGGCACAGGTAGCATAAGATATGCTTAGTACACACATTAATACATTTCATATAATTCTTATCAAAGCTAAGAGGTCAGCATCCATGGTGAGAGGTCTAACTACACGTAAAGGCTCAAAACATCCTTGACAGAGTGTCAGCACTTTTGTCTGAGAACATTGGCACAGCACTGTGCTAGGTAGTAACGCTGTCTCCCACAAAAGCTACTTCAGATAGGAACAATAAAAGTGAAGAGCCAGACGAGGGAAAACTGGCTTACATTCTGTGTAGGAGCCTGTCAGCAGTCACAGAACACAAACTCACGGGAGATCATGGACAGAGGAGCAGGTGTCAGCTCCTTGAGTGAAGTCTGTAAACAATACAAGGAGGACCAGACTGACATGTTCATAATGCTATGAGGATATGAATCACTTCCTTACCCTTGACCACTGACTAAATTATGAAGTTAGAAATACAGTCCATTAGGCATTACTCTTGTCCTCCATACTTCAAATGCTTTGCAGGTTCAAAAGCAGAGTTGAACAGTGCTAACTCAAGAGGTAACATGAGACTGCCATGGCCAGTGGGTGGTCCTCACACCCTGCAGCCACGAGGGGTGTTCTTTGTGGGGTGATGGGCTACTGCTTTTGTGGGCTGAAGATGATTGTATGCAAAATGTTCTGCTGTGCATTGCACAGTGAGCTCCCTCAGAGGTATGTGTTGGCGTGCCAAAGGTGTGGTTGCAATCTATCACACTGGCTCATTCAAATTGTCTTAACATAATTAAAAAGCACAATTAAGCTCCAGGCTATGATGTTTGACGATCTCCTCAAGGTGTCTTCAGAGGTATTAGTCTGCAGCATGCTAGAGCATTTCAACTGTATTATATTAAAAACATCTCACAATCTCTCTGTTTGCCTAGCACAGGATTCCAGAAGTAGAGAAGTGGTTTCCCTGCTTAAAACTGGAAGCACCTGAGGAAAATTGGGAGAGCTAGACAGTGTTGTCACTAGCACCACCCACTAACGCTGCTTCTTGAATGAAAACAAAATGCAAGCAGTAAAACAAAGTGGTAAATTGGAATGGGACTTCTGTCTGCAGAAAGGTATTGCAAAGTTCACACGATTTGTCCACGAAGTGTAAGAAATTATTTTTAAACTATTTTTGCTACTTTTAAACTCAATGTTTCTTCTTAAAAGGTACAATCTTCAAAATTAATCATTAACCTCTGTTACTAACGGTGCTTTGAATCAGAAAATGTCATTCCTGTAATGTCTGATCTGTTGTGTTAAAGAAGACAGGCAGCTGTCTTTGAAATTGTGACACAAATTGTCAAATTATAAACCACCTGTGCATCTAAGTGTTCGTGTCCTTCTAGTGCATTTCTGATGTGAATCATAGATTTCGATCTGTAGATGCTGATGACAGTTCATTTGCATGATGGCAATATTCATAAAATAGTCAATAAGTGGGAATAACAGGGGGAAAAGGGAAAAGGAATGGACTTCTCTCTGATATTACTGACACCTTGGTGAATGATTCTGCTCATGATCCAGAACTCTCTTGTACCAGTGTAGATCTTGGGGAAGCTGCAACCATATACCTGCCCTTAGTACTCTGTCACATTGTAAGAGAAAGCAGTTGTTGCCAGAGCTTAGAATATGGCTACTGAGAAGTAAAAGAAAAACATATCACCTGAAAAAGAACACAAGATGTTGTAAGAAAATGAAAAGTTTTTGAGAAAGACAAAACAATGAATCTCAAGTGTGCTCTAAACCACTGATGAAGCATGACTAGCATTTATTTCAAGTCTACACCATCATTCAGATGTTTTTGTACCATGGCAGGTTTAAGCCTTCAGTTCTCTCCTGAAACACTTGATGTTATATAAGATGTCATTTTAGAAAATATGAGACTGTGTTGGAAACCAATTTCCTGAAGAGATAGGAATAGGGTCATACCGTTATCTAGTGTTATACTTGCAGCTCTGGCAATTTTCTTTTAAAATAAATATGGATAAGTCTATAGACTCTAAAGGACAACAAATATTGTCCTTTATCTTATGTTTGTGTTTCAAAATTGTGGAAAAGATGCTATGTGCAAAAAGGGTCAGAAATCTTTTCAAAGACATAAAATGAGATAAAATCCCTAATCTAAAACATAAAAACAGCCAAAGACACGATTACAGAGTTGTGTTGTGCGAGAGCTGAGCAGTCAAACACAAGTCATCAGTTGCGACCAGGACACGAAGCGGTTCCGGGGAAGTGCTTTACTGTCCCAGACCCTGCCCAGGGCTTGCCGGCTCCCGCACGGCGCTGCACGGAGCGGCCCCAGCGCTGGGCTGGAGCTGCTCTGCACCTCGCTGGTTTGGGAAACAGCCAGAGGAGCTCCGTTCCCTGGCCACAATTTTGGGCAGACGAGCCTGTAGAAGGATGAGCCGTACCAAATATACGCAAGCTAAATGAGACCTGTAGGCATCCATGTACGGATACTTTTCAAATATATGAAAAGTATCCGTACAAATATCAAATATAGGTCACTAAATAATGTGGAGAAGTGAATTTAGCCCATAACAAACCCTACAACACAGACCAAGCCACTTTTGTTTCTTTGAATTACTTTTGCCTTCTTTTTGCTAGATCAATCACAGATGTTCTTGCTTTAGCACCAGGGCTGGGCAAACCCGGATTTTTTTGGATAAGCACGATAGCTGTTCTCTAAGAGCAGCCAGGTGTGGAATACAAATCTCCCAAAGCCTTTTTTCCCCTTCGCCGTGATGCTATGAGAGGAGCTGATGGCGTTTAGTTTGAGACTCCTCATCAGCCCCGCGGATGCTAAAAGTAGGCGAATCGTGACTACAGCCCTTCCCGAGAAGACAGCGGCTCCTCGGCTGCCTCTCCCTGGCCCGCACCCCGGCGCCCCGCACTTCCCGACCCAGACCCGCCTCCCCGGACCTGCCCGGCCC
>VXBR01001850.1:196536-327942 GCA_013400215.1 Cisticola juncidis | reverse complement strand
TCTCCTCCCGGCTCGGCGCCGCCGAGAGCGCTCTTCTTCCAGGGGCTGCGGCGGAGCTTTGTGTTTTCGCGGTCTGGCCTGAGCGTTGCATTGATTGGAGCTCCTGCTGCACTCCGGAGTAGTGCCCGATTGTTAAGAGGTTCGATAATAGGCAAACTGGCTTGATGACCTTTTAGCGTGTCCCGCACTGTGCTAAATGACCGTAATGCCCCCCCAAATCGGGCTTTTCGGTGCTCCGCTAAGTAATTACACGCCAGTCACTTTGGCGTTGGTGTTTTTTGTTGTCGTTGCTGTTGGGTTTTTTTTTCAAACATTTAGTTACAAACTTGGCGTTTGACATACTCATTAGACTTTTTCTTGAAAAATAATGCTGAAAACAGCACAGTGTTTGCTGTACAGGATTTTTGTGCTTTGAGCACTGATCAATAAAGTTAGCTAGCCAAACCTGTCTACAAAATCTTTAAACAATATGTAACAGTTATACATTAAAAACTAGTTCTGGTGAGGTTAAATTGTGTTCATATCCTTATAATCCATCTGGAAACAAACTGTGGCAAGCCTTGCTCTGCATTTGTATGTCTGGGCTGCAGCAAGGGTTTCTGATCGGTAATTGTGTTTCTGTACCCATTATGATAATGTGTATTTATTTTTCTGTTTGGAGAAATCACAGTCAGTACAGCAAAGCCCTTCAAAGGGATTGAACCAATTGCTCCAAAGCAAGTAAATTTAAACGAATTTTCTCGTCCTGAAACAACTGAGATAAAATAGGAAGACCTTTTTTAGGAAGCTTAAGAGCAATCAGAAACACAACCAGTTGCAAAAGATGGATTTAGTTGCTTATGTTAAATTTGTACTTTTAACAGATTTATATAAAGATGTTCTTATTTCTCTGGAGTACACTCTAATAACAGTGGTCTTACTACCTTTGCCACAAGCCCACACAGAAGTGTGTCATGTACGATTTTTCATTGACCACAAATCCCATGACAACATCTTCTAGAAGGGCTAAGCAGCTTTCACTTCCCTGTATACAGGGTGTCTGAGTGTTTGTGAACACTCAGAGCTCACTGTTTTCCTGCCAAAGGCACTCCAGACTTGAGACTCGCGTGTCCCTTGAAGCACGGGCACTGATCTCTGTTCGGATTCAGGCTGAAGTTGCTGGTGGTGTCAGCAATCGCTCCCTACACCTGCCTGGTGAAGTGCCCCACTTACTGCAGCGCTTTATCAGTTCTGCCTGTAGCAGTCCATCTGGATTGCTCAGCTGAGGAGATCTCACTGGCTGGCTTTGTTTGGAAATTTATGGAAAATTGTGTTTGTGGTGGACTTCTTAGTCTCAGAATTTGCTTGTAGATTCTGCATAAGCTGTGCATGCAGTAACCCTCAGGACTTTGTTTTTCTGCTTGTACAAAATATGCTTGCAAAGGGCTTTGTTCCTACTGTGAATTTAACTTCACAGTTTACCCTTTTGTTAAAATCTGAGAAGCACTATGTGATACTTGTATACTACTGAAAAAAATAGTCAGAATGTTCCTGCTGCTTTTCACTACTTATTTTAAGCAAAGGGGAAACAAAAGGTGCCTTGTCTGACAAACTCACTTTCAGTCTCTCATGTGGGGCTAAATCTTTTCTTTAAGCAAAAAAAAAAAAGAAGCTGCATTGATTCTTATTTAAATTCATGTACTGTACAGTGCATCGTCCTCATTGTAATATTGTAAACATGTGTTTGCCTGCTTGATCTTCCTCAGCAATTGTGAGGGTTGGTTTTGTTTGAGTTTTTTAAATTGCATTTGCAGCTTGGGTTTTTTTCCTTATAGACTATGTTGTAACTGAGTACAGTTGCTATCAGCAGTGGTATAAGATTCCTATTTTTCCAGCAGGAGAAACCATTAGAGTCATTACTGCATGCATTTATTAAACCAATTAAAATTTATTTTAAAACTTAGAGTATTTACAGAGTTAAACTAGATGTTCAGACCCTGATGTGGCCCATTTTTAAGAGTGCCACAGATGACAAAATGACCAATTTAAACCATAGTATTAAGCATATTTGCTAACGCTTCTTTGTCACTATCTACGGAACTGTGCTGTGAAAAGAATATTGTACAGTATTTTGCAAAGCATGTGGCATGAAGCTCAGAAAATATGGCTTCTGTGGTCAAGCACCACAGTTTTCTTTAAAATAAGTACTATTTTCTTCTCTGGGATAGGTGTATTTAGTTTAGTTTTCCTTGCATAAATAATATGATATTCTTTAAAAGTCTAGCCATCTCCTTCACTGCTGCTACTCATTTCCAGTCTAATTATTTTGGGGTTCATTTTTTTAATGGAAAGATTTTGGCAACACACGTCAGGAAGGGTGTTTGAAGTGGTCAGTGCTGACTCATTTAATAACAAGTCGTTTAAACAGTTGAGGAAAAGCAAAGACAGGGAAACAGCAATTTTCAGGATGTGGCTCCACCAGAGGCTTCCGCAGCTGCCATTCTGTACCTGTCAGCTGGAGTCAGGGCAGTCGGGTACCTGCACAGCTGTAGGAGTTTGTCTGTCTACATCTGTTGGAAGGAAGAAAGCATTTTGAGAAACAGCAGAATAGGTATTTGTCAGCCTTCACAGTCAGATACTTGGGAAAAAGATGGAAACTTTGAGGTCTGTCTGCCTGGAGAAGAGAAGGCTCTGGACAGACTTGTTGCAGCCTTCTAGTACCTAAAGAGGACCTGCAAGAGGGCTGGACAGGGACTTTTCACAAAGGTGTGTAGTGATAGGGCAAGGGAGTATGGCTTTAAGCTGAAAGTAGGTATGTTTAGATTAGATGTTAGGAAGAAAGTCTTCTCTGTGAGGGTGGTGAGACACTGCAGTGGCTTGTCCAGAGATGTTATGGGTGCCCCATCCCTGGAAGTGTTCAAGGCCAGGCTGAATGGGGCTCTGAGCAACCTGATCCTAGTGGAAGGTGTCCCAGCCCTTGGCAGAGCAGGAATGGAACTAGGTCACCTTTTGCTTGCATCCCAAATCATCCTATACTTCTATATTCCCGAAAGAACAAAGTCACTTTTCACAGCTGAAGGTGACCTATCATCCAGAATGCAGACCAGTGTGGTTACAGCTGCTCAACTTCCAGAAGGCCCATTTTGTCTTAGGCACTTTGGAGAATGATTGTGTGCCCATATGTTAATTGGAACATGTTTTACCAATTTTCTTGGGACAGGAGATCTTGCCAGAGGTTTTAGGACTGACTTGACCTATACAGTAAAAAAGATAAGCTTTTAAGCTTTTCTTTACTTTAGCTGTAAACAGCCCATGATACCAATGCTTCTGGATGCTGTTGTTGTCAGTCTTAGATTCTACATAAGTTAGCAGTGCCTTGAGGTGAATGAAACAAACCTGTTCTTTACTGTCAAATTGTTTCCTTGCTTTCTCTGAAGCAGGCTAAAATAATTCCCATTTCAGTAAATGTTATGACATTACATAATGTTCTGCCAGTTTTTGAAAAGTTTCTGGAGTTGTGTATTAGAGCCCAAAGAAGAATCCACAGCTGATGTTTTCCAAATAATGTGAAAAGTTCACTGATGCGGTTTTCAGACTGAAGGTATGACTTTAGGATAGCTTTGTGCATCAGGCCTGAGGTCTGTATATAATCTGTAAACTTTTCTCAGTTTGTTTTTTCTTTTTTGTCAATTATCAGGGACTGATATGGAGGCCAGTACTGTTTAACAGCTTTATTAATGATCTGGATGTTGGGGTGAGCATGGACCAGCCTGTTCAGCAGGCGTGTGCACTTCCCTGCAGCAAGCTGGGGAGTGTCTGACACTGCAGATGACAGGGCTGGTAGACAGAGGGACAGCCTGGAAAGATGATATGACAGGAAGTTTGTGAAGTCCAAATGGTGCAACTGAGCCAGGGTAACACCATGCAACAGTACAGGCTGGGATCAAGTGTCCACGGGAAAACTTTCCATGGTAGTCCTGGACAAGTTGAATGGGGGTCAGCAGTGATGCCAGCTGCACATGGGGTTGGTAGCATGAAGGTAATGACTGCAGAAGTTATTCTTTTTTTGTTTGGCACTTGTGAGGCAGCATGGGGTAACAGTACTGTGTTGAGTTCTGTGCTCCACAGTACCAGGGAAAACAGTGTCATAGTGGAGTATGTGATGTAAGGAGAGAGGCTGAAGGAAGTGGGCTTGTTCCACCTCAAGGAGAGAGGTGTAATGGTCTGTAAGCTTTCATATGGAAAGCTAGGATGGTACTTTCCTCTCCATATCACTTGAATCTGCAGTGATTTATTCCTTTTTTTTTTTTTTTGTCTGGACAGTGGCAGAGTTTACTGTGGTCTATAGCTACCCACCTAATGGCAGGTATGGGGAAGACAGAGACAGACTGATCCCAGACATGTATAGTGACCGAACAAGAAGCAATGGACAGGAGCTGAAATGTGGGAAAGTCTAACGAGATACAAGAAGGCTTTTTTTCAATGTAAGGCAGGTCAAACACTGGATGAGGTGTGCAGAACTCCTACAGAGTCTGCGATTTTGGAGATGTTCAAAATGGTCAAGACTATGAACAGCACACTCTAACTGGACTTGGTTTGAGCAGGGAACTAGACTAGATAATCCTGGAAATTGTTTTCATCATAAGCAAGTCAGATTTTTTCATGGATGTCTGTTTCATAATCAAAAGATCTTGCTGCTGAGGAATAATGGTCAGCTCAGACCTAGCTTTCATAAATAAGGAAAGCTAGGAATGTACTTTCCCATCTGTATCACTTTGATCTGCAGTGATTTTTTCCGTCTGACATTTTGTTCCCTGGTCAGTGCTGCAAGATGTTTCTGCAATTCTGTAGTCAGATCTTATCTTTACTGTCTCAAATAAATTGGGATCACCAACAAGTTTTCATCATTTTATTACTTATCTCTCCTCTCTCTTTATGATTACATATAATAATCCATGTTGCAGTACAGGTATCTGTGTAACTCTGTTAAAGTAAGTAATCATTTACTTTCTGATATCCTTCATCTTCCTTCTCATCATTCTGTCTCTTGATGAGTTCAGTATTCATACCAAAGATGTGCTTCTGTTTTTCTTGGAGACTTGCTTGATGTCTTTTGAAAACTGTGGTGTGAATTTTGTTTCCTAGTTTTCTTTTAGCAGAGTGCCCTCTTAGGCATGTAATTGGTGATGTCTACAGAGAAATCTAGTTGTGATGCAGTAATTCCTTTAACCAACACCTTTGTTAAATCTTTGCAATATGTCATATTTATGTGGGTGTCTGTAGTACTGACAATAGTCTGAAATTAGGCATCAGGCAGCCACTGTGTCTATGTGAAATCATCACACACTGCCTTCACACAGGCCTGAGAAAGTGGCCCAAGAAATGTTAAGAAAGAAACCAAAAACAGTCCTTGAGAAGTGAGAAATGTTTAAAAAAGGTGTAAACTCTAAAGACCAATCATGTTCTTTGTACTGAACTACTCTATAAAAGTAGAATTTAGAAGAATAAAGTTTGCTGTCATTTTACCGTTGTATAGAGAGTCATGTTGTTATTTCTGTGCCGTCCAAAAATCATAACATCAGGCATCCACTACTTCTTTTTAACTTTTTGTGTTGATTTTACATGTACAATTGTCAGGGCAACATTATACCTCCATAGTTGACCTGTTTTTAAGCAGGAGATGGCATGAAAAAGTTGATACATTCTGTTGTATCTTTGAGCCCCTTGAAATTCTAGTGAATAACATCTAATGTTTTCAAGTTGTTCCAGTTCATTTTATCTAAAATTTTCCTATCATGTTCTGCATATCACTTTGATTCCACGCAGATTCTCTGAGTACCTTACAGAGGTACATTCTGAAGTAGGGATTGCATCTTTCTGCATTTTCTTTTGCAGTTGAGCACAATTATGAGTAGCTGCTCAGCTCTGGTGTTACTTTCTGTCAAAAGAACAGGGCAAAACTGTGGTAAGGAAGTAACTGAGTACATCAGGGTTATAACTCCTGAAGAAATGGACTGAAATAGTTGGTACATTACTGTATCTTTAGTGGAACTGATGTTATTCTCCATGGAACTGAAAAATAATGTACTGTACAAGAGAGAGATTTAAGAGAGTGTAAAACTGCAGACATGGAGTTCAAGTGTGCTATTGCCAGTTCTACTGACATTGGCCTTTGGATTTTATCCATAGGCTAGCAGTGTTTTTGGAGAAGTTGTTTTGTGGATTTGCTGGCTTGGAGGTCCTCAGATGGCTTATTCAAATTCATCAATAACAAAAGAAAAACGAAGGGGGATGTGGACCTGTTGCTAAGTGGAGATGGGACCCTGGTAAAAGAGGATGCAGAGATGGCAGAATTACTGATGCCTTCTTGGCATCAGTTGCCACTGACAATACCAGCCCTCAGCAATCTCTGACCAAGGTAAAGGAATGTTGGAAGGAAGATTTCTGCCTCATCAAGGAAGCTGGGGTTAGAGAACTCGTAGGCAAACTTCACATCCACAAGTCAGTGGGCACTGATGGGATGTATCCATGGGTGCTGAGAGAGCTGACAGACACCACAGTGAGGCTGCTCACAGGCATCTTGGAAAGGTCAAGGTGATGGGGAGAGGTGCCTGAGGACTGAAGAAATCAAATGTCACCCCAGCCTACAAAAAGGGTAAGAAAGGGGAGCCAGGGAACTACTAGCCAATCATCCTCACCTTAATCCTTGGAAAGATGAGGGAGCACCTCATTCTGGGAGCAATCTCTGTCCACATGGATGACAAGAAGGGATTCAGGAGTAGTCAGCATGGATTCACTAAAAGTAAATCATACATGACTAACCTGATTGGGTTTTATGATAAAACAACTTCCTGAATGGATGAGGGGAGAGCAGCAGATCTTTTCTACCTCAACTTCAGCAAGACTTTGGACACTGTTTCATGCAACATCCTCATATGCCAGCTCAGGAAGTGTAGACTGGATGAGTGGACAGTGAGGTGTTCTGAGAACTGACTGAATAGCAGGTCCCAGAGGGTTTGTAATCAGTGGTACAGGGTCTAGTTGGAAGCCTCTCACAAGTGGTGCCCCCAAGGTTCAACACTTGGCCCAGTATTGTTTAAACTGTTCATCAATGACTTGGCTGAAGGAGCAGGTACCTCCTCAGAAAATTCACTGATGACACAAAGCTGGGAGGAGTGGCTGATACCAAAGAGGGCTGTGCAGCCCTTCAGAGGGACCTTGACAGATTGGAAGAGAGTAACCTTCTAAAATTCAGTTGTTTTTTTTCTAACAGCTTACCACTGTTAGGCTTCTAATTTATTTATCACTAGCTCTTTATTCTTGGAAGTCTACAAATGGTGGGGGGAACTACCACATTCTCCCTGCCTTTTTTGCCTCTGCATCATGCATCAGTCTTGTATATAAGCTAATATTTGAATGTCTGTAGCCACAGTATTGTATTGCAGTACAGGTTCACAACATATTTTGAACTTGTTAATCACATGTGTTCTCTCTTTCTCAATTAGAGTCTAAATACAAGTGTCTCATATACTCTCTGGACAATATTCGTAATCTTAAGGAATATGTATAGTCTCATTCCTTTCCTGAACTTCAGCATGAGTCCAAACTCAGATCCATTTCAACTTATTTGTATTTCCCCTGCAACAGATGCACTGACAGATTTGTTCGAGCAAATCCCTTGGCTGCCTTATTTCACTGGGCATTTTTTTGGTACCTCTAGGTCTTTCCCTTTCACATATCTAAGGTGCTAAAGGGTTCTTACATTGTTGGCTGTTGTTGCTCAGTGTGGTGCCAGAACTTGTGCATTGCCCCTTATGGCTCTTTTTGGAGGATGGGAAAATTCTTTTTTGGAAAAAAGTAGGATGATCCATATTTGTCTTTAGCTCATTCCATCTGAGGGGAAAAAAAAGATCTGCATGCACTCCTTTTAAAATGCTTCTTGGGACCTTGTCTTTGTTTTTCAAAACTTTAAAAATCCTGGTAATGTGAAAGCTTTGAGAAGCTCTTTCTCCTCTTTTCAGAGTTTTTTGTTTTATGAATTAATTTGATACTCACTTTAGGCTTGAAGCTTGACACTACTGTTGAGTAATGAAATTATGAACTGTGGTGTAAAGGCTTGCGTTGTAACTTATATGGAAGGACGCAAACCTCCTGCTAAACTCAGAAGAGTTTACATCCCCTATTGCAGAGAGACTCTGCCTTGGATCTTATGCTGTAACTGCTGTGGGTCTGGAAGCATCTGCTGCTGCTGTGTGCAGAGTTGCACCTCTGTAGTTCCAATTGTCACTAGCTCAGTGACTCTTCTCCCTGAAGTTCCACAGCTATTGCAGGTTAACTTGTGAACTTCTGGTTTGTGTAACCACCTTGTGCTCCATGCAAATTCTTTTTCTGGCAGAAGCTCAGCTGTTACTCAGCCTACACTTCATGCTCTGTGCCCCTAAAGGAGCCTGATTGTTTCACTTTGATTTATGCAGAAGAGTTAATCTTTGGGGACTGTCATCTAGATGTAGAAAAGATTATTATTTCAAAGTATCAATTGTATTTCTTTGCTAATGTGGTTGCAGGTTTCCTTTTAATGAGACTAGTTTTTAATTGATGGCTTTTAGTCATTGAAGCTAGGTCATTGTGAAACATTGAAAGAGAAATAGATAATCATTTACAGTAGTGGTTTATAAGGTATGCTGGGGAGCCCATGAGTACCATAGAATAACTTAAAGAGGTAAATGAAATTATTTTATTACATTAAAAATTACTGATGTTACTATCACTAATTATATTCTGCTTTACAAGGAAAATAACACTTGAACATTTTATCACATGAGCAACAGCACCATCATGAAACAGCTGTGGTCTCAGGCTTTTTTTTCTGTGAACCCTTGGATAGTAAAATTGGCTTTGAGTTAAGCTTGGCTACTGCTTTATAATGTTCAATACTTTAGTCTTTGATGTGATAAATAAGTCAGACTAACATTTCAAGTGGCTGAAGGATGATGATTTTTACTGACATAGCTAAAAATCAATTGCTATTTTTCAATGGTATTTTATCTTTCATATTTGTGGGATCTGATTAATGACTTTCCTGCAGATTAAATACATTTTTGTAGTTCTCCAGTAGAATGAGTATAAATCAAAACTGCCTCTCTGTGATCCTACACAAGAAGAATTAGAGCAGCTTTCTTGCTATTCAGCATTGTTAACAGATGGTTTCAGACAGATTAAGTAGGGAAATCCCCAAAGGATGATTTATGAATTAATGATTGCAAACAACTCTGATTATAGTTTAGAAAACTGTTGTGTGGTACTATGAGCCCGTGGCTTTCTGCATGGATTTATTTTATGTTTTTTTAATTCATTAGAAAAGTATAACCCTTGCTAGACAGAACCTTAAAGTCTATTTTTTATTTATTGAGCTATGTTGCATTTCATTATTAGCCTTGTTTGAAGCTAATGGAGTAAATGAGAGGTGATATAGATTCTAGAGCCAACTTACAACTGTTACTCTAATTTAGATACTGAATTGGATTATTTCTTAGGTGTGTGCCTAAAAGAAATTCTCAAATGGTAAGATACCTCCTAAGCACAAATTGCAAAAGTAATTTATGAGCAAATCCCTAAGTTTTTTCAGATGTGCATAGAAAAATAAGAAATTGTGCTGTTGCTTTTGTCTTATAGAAACATGTTTTTATTAAACAGAATGAATATAACAATTTGGAACCACACAAATCCTATTTTCAAATAAACATAAAGTTGTTCTGTAGTAATATAATCTTTTCAGCATGAGGGTTGTGATAGTATTTTTGTTTGCTTGTTTATTCACAGGCATGAAAAATGTTTACAAGCAGAAGAGTAATATTGTCCAATGTTGCAAGCACTTAATATGTAGGAGTTAGATCAGTGCATGTAGCGTTCCCGTTTAATGATCAAAGATTCTGTAATGTATCTCTGTGTTACGTTTAAATATTCTAAATTTTCGAGCTGAATAAGTTTTTATTGCCCTGGAGCTCTTCAATGAAGCAATCAAAAGAACATACAGGCACTTTAGTATAAATAAGATAATAGTTCCTACATTATATGAAGTTTTTGTTTTGTTTTGTACTCCTGTAGGTGGATAGTAGTTGGATTTGCATAGCCTTTTCCAGAGCACACTGTACTTCTCAGCTAATCCCTAGAGCAAGTCTGTGCTTTTCAAAATGGAATACCAGGTGTCACTCTGAACTGAAGTGGGATGTCAAAGTGCTGCTCAGGAAGCCTTCTCTGAAAGGCGCTGCAGGAACTCTTCTGTCAGGAACATGCAGTGTAAGAAGGATTGAATAGCTGCTATTCATGGCAGGGAAGCCACCTGCTTATGAACTAACAAGGAACATTTTCTACATCTTGAGGAGCCAATCCCAGTTTGAATAGAAAGAATTCTCAGTTGCAGGTGAAATAAGTGTGTTCTCCCTTCTACATCCCTTTATTACAGTGTCTGAGTTTTGGTTCCACAACAGTGGTGGGCTTTTTTTTGAATAAGCAGCCCAGCGCTGGCTAAGGCATTGTTTGCACAAGCAGTACAAAGTGAGGTACATTAACAACAGCAAGTTAGGGGAAAAGCCAGAATTATTGTCTGCTAGTCTCTGGTTTAGAGGTTACATGATTATGTTAGTAAATTGAGTTATTTCTGAGACTTGCATCTCTCTGGTGCTGAAAACATGTCTGCATCTGTTTTGACCACTTCTGAAAGTACACTTTAAACAATGAACTTCCCTCTGAGTTGGATTTTCTCAGGCTTAATCCTGCCCAGGTTTTCTAGGTGTGGAATGAAAAGCAGGAATTGCTTTGTTTATAAAATCTAGCTGTTTGGGTAAGAAGATACTAAAGGGCAACAGGAGGGAAGGAAAGTGTACTGCCTTGTATGCCCTGAAACCAATTATTTGGTCTACTAGCTAGCTTATGCTCACCGTTTCTAGTGAAGTAGTTGAGCATTTCAAATTTTAAGACAGAAGTTGAGTTAGAAAGCCAGTTTTACTTTTGAACACATTTTGTATTAGGCAAATTCATATTTCAGGATGTCCAGTGTGGTTGTTGATGCACATATTGCATTACCAGAAGAATTTAAGTTGGACCGTGTCTGAAAAACTCTTTGCCAACTCATGTCAAGTTGCTCAAAACTACAAATTTTGGTGCCAGCTCAGTCTGTGAACTTGCATACATCTCTTTAAAAAGAGAAGAAGGCTTGAACTTGAATTGTCTGAAAATGATGATCTTTTTCATGGTTACTCATTGCTATAGAAATTCTGAAGACGCCTTTTTTGCGTGGCAGGTGGGGCAGTCCTCTGACTTGTACAGCATGTGGCAGTAAGAGTAAACAAGGCGTCTGATCATTGGTTAAGCCTCACTGAGGATTTCCCAGTGATTGGTCTCCTCCTCCATGTGTGGGGAAAAAAGAGGATAGCAGCAATACAGGACAGTTTTTGTGTACTTTTCTGCTTCACCTCTGCAGATCAGCAGGGATTCCTGGTTTTAAAGAGTCTGTGAAAAGAGAACATTAAAAAGAAAGAATATTTCTCCTCTACAGTAGGGTACTTTAATAGCATCATTAATGTAATTCAATCCTCTACATAATATCAAGAACCCACAGGCTGCAAGAATAGTGAGCTGTATTCACTGTTTTTTCCCCCTCTGGTATTCCTTTTCATAATTTAAAAAAAATAATAAATTGGAAATAATTTGATCCCACGGGGGGAAAAAAGTCCTGAAATTTTTGGAGTCCTTGCTCCTTCAAAAAAACCCCCAAAAACTAACCGAAAAACCAAACAAAGAAATCCTACTGCACAAATCCCCAAACCCAAAACAACCCACACTGGAGGAAATAAATTTCTGTCATCAAATTGCTGCACTGCATTTGAACAAGTTCATCTGTATCACATTTTAGCTAATCATTTTCTCAATGGTGCTTGGTTTGCCACTTGAAATTAAAAAGTTCCTTGGTTTTCTTGGAATGCATTCAGCACAAAGAAAGGGTATTCACTACTGTAGTACAGTCTGGCTCTGAGTTGAATCCTTTCTTTTGATCTCTTAAGAATTCCAAGAATGTCTAACAAGTACATAGCAATGGTACTAATAATCTAGGGTGCGTATTTGAATTTGAAGTTCAAATGTGTACTCTTCTCTTTCCTGGTGAACTTTACAAAGAGTAGATTTGAAGTGTAGATGTGAAGGAGGTGAAGAGGACTGTTTTCACCCCTTCCAGATAATATTTCTATCTGCTGAAGTTATTGTGCTTATGAGAAGTGCACAATTAGGTATTGTGGTGTTCTAAATTTTAATGTACAGTTTGCAGTTAGCCGGCTGGGAATTTGGTGACAAGTGCCTTATAGCTGGTGTTGTGTTTGCTTGTTTAACTCTCATGATCTTTTCTCAGCAAGCATATGGAGGACTGTAGGATACAAGATAGCAGGTTAGGTACGCCAGTGATCTGAGCTGGTAGGGCTGTTCTTGTGTTGTTTGGCAGCTCCTGCTTGTCACTGCAGGTCATGGATTGTTCCTCCTTCCTTTTCAGAGGTGGCTTACCAGTTTGTTAGACACTGCATGTGCAAGATTGCCTGAGGCTATGCTAAGCGTGTTAGCATTTGCCCACAGATAAGTAAAAAAAAGATAAGATAAAAAAAAAAAGGTTGTTAAAGTGGTTTATTTGATTTGCTTCCCTGAAGGTTTTTACAAAGGATGTGTATAAAACAAATGAAAAGATACTTTTAAAAAGCTTCCATGTAAAGGTAAAAATACAACAGTCTCAATGCCACAAGTACTCAGTACTCACCAGTCTTGGATATGCAGTGCATTTGTACTGCTCTTCTAGACACCAGTCCAGAGGGACTATGAGGAAAATTCGTAAATAGGGAGTAGCTGGATATCGCTTCATGGGAACTGTCTCAAAAGTGTTGACTCACCATCCTAAATGATGTGGTGAGGTCTGTGTGACTTCCACAAGAAGGGTTGATTGTCCCTTTGCATAATAACACATAGAGGAAACTGTTCTGGTTCAATAGTCCATAAAGCAGGGGCAATTGTCTGAAATAATGTTTTCAGCATTAAAAAAATGGGTTCTTACAGTTAACTAGTGCACTAGTAGTTAATGCAGGTAAGTTTCGTTTTGGCTAGTCTTTTCCAACCGTTGAAAACTTTCAAAATTGTGTTTCTGCAAAGTTGATTTGTTGAATTTTTCTAGGAAATTAAATATGAATAGAAAGATATGAATTTTCTGATTCTGAAAATCCATACACTAGCTGAACTTTTAAAAATATTTTGGTGCTTGAAATTGTACAAAATGCTTAAGATTTCCATTAGTGCCTGGTCAGGCATCTAATCTTAACAGACTTTGTTTTCTAGGGCAGGTGAGCAGGTAGTCCTTGTTCACTTCCTAAGATCCCTGAGGCTCATCTTGTGATGACAAGTCTCTGTGGCAGTTCTGCTTGTAGCCCTTACGGACAGGATGTCAAATGCCAGCTGCTGCTTCTCCGCTCTCTCTGACGCGTGGTTGTGTTCTGCAGCAGGTGTGGGTGTTGAAAGAACGTGTGCTGCTGTCTGGCTGAAGGAGTCTGAACACCTGATTGTCCTCAAGGAGTACACAAGACCTTATGAGAGACAGTACCTAAAATGGAATATTAGAAGTTCCTCTCTGCCCCCAAACTCAAGATGAACTAATGAAAGTACAAAATCAAAGTACAAGCAGTGTGGGAAAGACCTTTATGACCAAGATTTCTGTGTGTTGTATTAAATGCAACTGAATTTACCTTACAGCACTCTTGTAGGGGTTTGTAACTTCTTTCCTAGTATGTAGTGCTATTACACTTTCTTAGCAAAGATTGTTAATTCTTGGTATTACTTTTGGTTTTTTTTTAAGAAACATTTTCTACTATTATAAAGTTAATGGAAGGTAGAAAGCAGAAAACACACAAAATGGGAGAGAAGCTGTTACTCTAAGGCAGCTAATCCTCATTGCATAGAGGTAACGTCTTGAATTTTTTCTAGCAGGAAAGCTAATCAATAAAGAATTAAAGAATCAATGGCCTGGGTTAGAAGAGACATTAAAGGTCATCTAGTTCCAATCCCCCTTGCGAAGGGCAGGCACACCTTCCACTAGATCAGGTTGTTCAGGGCCCCATCCAGCCCCGCTCAAACACTTCCAGGGATAGGGCATCCACTTCTCTGGGCAACCTGTTCCAGTGCCTTACCCTGAGAGTAAAGATTTTTTTCCTAATGTCTAATCTAAACAGATTCTCTTTCAGTTTGAAGCCATTCCCCCTTGTGCTGTGACTACATGCCCTTGTAATAGACCCTCTCCATCTTTCCTGTATGCTCCTGTCATGCACTGAAGACCACAGTGAGGTCACTCAAAACCTTCACTTTTCCAGGGTGAATATGAGTGTGTTAGGTTTGCATGGCAAGGTTTTGGTGCTGGGGAGACTACAGGGGTGGCTTCTGTGAGAAGCTGCCAGAAGCTTCCCCCATGTCTGACAGGGCCAGCATCAGATGGCTGCAAGATGGACCCACTGGCCAAGGCCGAGCCAGTCAGGGGTGGCAGTAACGCCTCTGGGATGATGTATTTAAGGGCAGGGAAAAGGTACTATGCAGAAGTGACTGCAGCCAGAGAAGAGAGGAGTGATGAGACAAACAATTCTGCACACACCAAAGTTGGTGCTCCAGTTGCAGGACTAGAGATTCCCTTGCAGATCATGGTGAGGCAGTTGTCCCCCTGCAGGTTCATAGGGATGCAGAGATCCATGCTGGAACAGGTAGATATCTGAAGAAGTCTGTGACCCTGTGCGCTGGAGTGGCTTCTTGCAGCACCTGTGGCCTTGTAGGGATGAGCTGATGTCAGAGCAGGTTTCCTGACATAACTTGTGATCCCAAGGAGGACCCATGCTGGAGCAGCCTGTTCCTGAGGGACTGGATCCTGTGGGAGGGACCTATGCTGGAGCAGTTAGTGAAGAACTGCAGCCCGTGGGAAGGATGTGTGTGAGAAGTTCATGGAGGACTATCTTCTATGGAAGAGACCTCATGTTGGAGCAGGGGAAGAAAACCTCTGGCTGAGCAGGAAGCAGCAGCAGAAACAGCATGTGAGGAGCTGATCATAGCCCCCCTGCCCTATCTCCTTGTGCTGCTCGGGGAAATGAGGTAGAGAATCAGGAATAAAGGCCAGATGGGACAGGTAGAGGGAAGGTATTTTTAAGACCTGTTTTACTTCTCACAATCCTATTCTGATTTGATTGGTAATAAATTCACTTAATTTCCCCAAGCAGAGGCTATTTAAACCGTGACAATAACTGGTGAGTGAGCTCTCCATTCCTTATCTCAGCCCACAAGTCTTTTATTATATTTTCTCTCCCTTTTTCTGCTGAGGACAGGAATGATAGAGTGGCTTTGGTGAGCACCTGGCATCCAGATACCACACAAGAGGCAGTAACAAACACTACTCTTGAGAGTCTAAATCATGCTGTGTACAATGTGAGTACTTTCTTAGGGAGAGAGGTGGGCAGGTTACCTTACAACATGACAACTGAGAGTCAGTTTAACTCTTGTGTTTGTAGCAGGGGCTGTGAAATAGTAATGTTTCCTCTGGTTTTATTTATAGATGTCTATAAATACTTCCTGAAACCCAGTCTCTTCAAGTATCACTTAATTCTGTCATGCAAGACTTAATTACACTGACAATAAATAGACATTAGAGTATTTTTAGCTAAGTGTGCTGTCATGATGCTTCCTGAGCATGAAGCATATAACGACTTAAATGTCAGTATCTGAAGGCCCTCAAAAAGATCTGAAAACAGCTGCTCAAAAATTGCCACAACTGAGCTTGTTTCCTTAAATATGAAGTTCATCTTGGCACATTATGTCTATATCTGTTAGTTTTGGTAAAGTTCTTGAGAAAAGGCCATTATTTTTCTCTGACTTCTCATAACAAGTGACAAAAGATTATAGCTGACAGATTCTTGAGACACTCCTTAAACTCAAACCTCAGATAAACATTCCATGGAAATAGTGTGAGAGCTCACATTAAACAGCAGATGACTACCATCAAAAGAACTGTTTCCTTTCTAGGACCTGATCAGTAAATCCTTAAGTAAACAGCATGTAACGTATTGCTCTTGTTCAAAGAGACTTGCAGGTAATCTTTTCAGCTTCTAACTCCTGTCCAAACATCACAGATGTTGGTGACTGGGAAATACTTGATCAGAATATAACAGGTTAAATATTTGGGAGGTGTTAAGCTTGAGGGAGGTCTTAAGTGATGTTCTTGCACTTGCAGGGGTTTCCTTCATTAAAAAAAAAAATTAAACACTGTAAGAGTTCTAGTCTGGTTCCAACTGGATGAACTGCAGGGGGTAAGCAATTTCTTGTAATCTGAAACATCTTAAATGTTGCAAGTTTTACTGGTTCAGTTTTTTTTATAGGCTCTTTAGGGTTCCTTTGGTTGGTTGGTTGGGAGAAAATTCCTTGTTAAATTTCTTCTGGATCTTTACTTTTTTCCATTTAACTTGTCCAATTTTTTATCTTTGTTTTAAACATTGTTCAAGAGTCAGGAGCAAAACCTTCTCTTGTTCTTTATTTTAGAAGCCTTTCTTATTGGCATTTTAATGCTCACTGCTGTATTTGTGTTCTGAGGCAATTATTAGTGAGTGCTGGACTGGTTAAATAATCTTTGTACTGCTTATGAGCAGCACAGTTTCCTTCAGTTTGTCACATAATGTACTAGTGGAATTCCTCTCCTTGCTGAGTTAAGATCTTGGTGTTTTTTTTAACCCTGACTGTTAATTACAAGCTTAATTCAGTCTTGAAAAGAACCCTAAACTACAGCTGCCATTACCTCTGCTTTTTTTAAACTTCATTTCACATGGAGGATGTACCTGTCACTCTTAACACTCTGTGAGGAAATGAGAGTGCATAATTCTGAAAAATGTCTTTCTCCCTGTTTGTAGAGCAGTGTTTTCGAGATGCCTATCTTGTATCCAAACAGCTTTCCTCACGCCTTTGACATTATTACATTTGGGTTATGTGTAACTCGTGTTTCTAGAACCAAACTCAGTCCTTTTTTCTTTAACTAATCTATATTTCGTATCTTTCTTTTATCATGACCTACCTATTTCAGGGCTGTTTATTACTTAGTTTTTTATAGGAAATTTCTTTTGTAAATCATCAGATTTGCAGAAGTATAGGCTGCATTTGCTACATAATGTTGATCACGCTTGAAAGAGGTGTTACATGAAGCTGTTTGCTGTGGTGTTTCAAACTTCTTGACCAACTTCTGTTTTGGTTCTCTCACAATTGTTGTTTTTAACTGTCAATCCATAGAGTTTTCTGATTCATCTGAAAAGAAAAAGTTATGGAGCTTAACCAACTTCCCTCCATTCCAATGCTAAAGATATTTACTATACTGGCCCTGAGTTGGCCAGTCTGAGAAGGAATTATATTACCTAGCCAGGAGTTCATTATTCCAGGAGGTATTTGCAAAGCCTCTGCTGCTGTGTATAACCATAGGTTGAGTTTTATTCTTCATATACAAGCTACTCAAGTGGGTGTCTAGAGTAGGTCGTAGAATCAGACAATAGTTTGGGTTAAAGGGGACCTTTCAAAACCATCTAGTTCTATCCTCCTGCCAGGCGGAGATACCTTCCACTAGACAGATTGCTTAAAGCCCCATCAAAGCCCCAGGTTGTTCAAACTACCGGGCCTTGAACTCTTAGAATGATGGTGCTTCCACAGCTCAGGGAAATTGTTCCAGTGCCTCATCACCTTCACGGTAAAGAATTCCCTCTTTAAGTCCAATCAGAATGTCTCCTCTTTTAGTTTAAAACTGTTGACCTCTCCATATCAGTAGAGGCTTTGGTAAAAAGTCTCCTAATCTTCTTCTAAGCCACCTTTATATGTTAAAAGGCCACTGTAAGGTCTCCCTGGTGCCTTCTGTGGGCTGAACCACCCCAGCTCTCTCAGCGTGTCTTCACAGGAGAAGCACTCCATCCCTCTGACCATCTTCATGGCCCTTGTCTGTACTGCCTTCAACAGGTCTATGTCCTTCTGTTGGGGGCCCCACAGCTGTACACCCCTCTCCAAGTGGGGTCTCAACAGAGCAGAGTAGAGGGGCAAAATCCCCTTCCTAAGCTTGCTGGCCACGCTGCTTTTGATGCAGCCCAGGATATAAGCACTTTTGTTGACTCACGTTCAGTTTTTCTTGCACCAGTCCCCCCAAGTCATTTTCTGCTGGGCTGTTCTCATCCATTCATCCCCCAGCCTGCATTGGTACCCAGGATTGTCCTAGCTCCAGCGCAAGACCTTGTGTTTAGCCTTACTGAACTTCATGAGGTTAAGATGACACTGGTGATAGACCCAGCAAAACAGCTCCTTTTTATTGCTTAACCTTGGCAGTGGGGGTAGAGGGGTTGTTTTTTGCTGTAAAAACTATGATGCCATCTGAAGAGAATGCTAAAGAAATTATAGAAATGTAAAAGGCACTCGTGTTCCTGAGAGGGTTTTGTAAGACCCTAATAAAGCAATTTAAACTGTGATATCTTCATAATTTTTATTATTTGCATACCTCTGCAGTAACATGGGAATTAAAATAAATGCCCTTGATGATTTGTAAGAGACGGTGGGATTCCTTTCACTCTGCAGTGTTATTTGCATATGCATTTTTTTTCAGGGTTATGCAGAACATGTTTGAACTTCTACTGGTGTAAAATGCTGTGGGAGGTAAACTTGCAGCCAGTATGTAAACTTGCAGTTTGTTTTAGGCCAGTGTTATTTTATATATACTGCTGAGAAGTCAGTAACTGTATGAATGTAATATTAACCCAATATTGGGTTGCTGTTTGCTTAAAAACCAGTTGAAGAAACTAAGTTGTGAACCTCTGTTGGTTTGGTTTTCTTCAGCATTCGGACTAATGCTCTCAGTTGGCTCGCTAGCCATGCCTATTCAAGAATTCAGCAGTTGGCACTGTTAGATTAGCTGCTGGCAGGTATTCTTTAATTCTGTTTGCCTGAAGTACCTACAATGCAAGAATTCAGGAGAGCTGCATAGTGCAGTTGTTTTTACCATGAATTTCGTGTTGGTCTGAATTTCCGTTGAAGTGATGGTATTTGTGTGTTTTGGAGAATGTCATTCCTCATCTAAAACAAATTTGAAGATATTCAGATGTTTCCTCAGTTTACTCTCTATTAGGATTCTATTTTCATCGTAAGAAAATATTTTCACTGGAAAGGCATCTGGGGTTCATAGGCTTTGGAATTAAATTTGGTGATCCAGGAGACTCTTACAGGGACAGATTTGTGGTATAAACTGTAGAAAGCTGCTTTCCTTTAGACCTTGTGGCTTAGGTACAAATTGGAAAAGTAGGGCATATATAAGAAGGCAATGGGCAGACAATGCATTACTGTACTGATGTTTTGTACCAGAACAAAATATCCTTCCATTCTCATAGGTCTTCCATAAGGCAGCACTGTTCTTAGGTTGTTTGCTTTTTTATTTTTCTTGTGTGTGCAAAAGCACTCTGTGAAGTGTTGATATTTCTCATTGCAAAGAGTTTAATGCTGGAAACTTGGCTAAACCAGCTCCTGGCATTCAAAACCAGCCTCAGCAAGGTGTTAAACAACACCACTCTTTTTTTTTTCTCCAGAAAGATGACTCAGTGATACCTGAAGGGTAAACCTTGAGCACTGATCAAATCATGAAGCAGAACATTTCCTACACTGCTTCCTGCTATGTCCTTGAATCTGTAGTGAGCATTACAGGTACAGCTTGTGTGCTCCTGTCCTACCACAGGCTGGACTGGTAGAGGAAGGAGTGAATGATGATTTTTTTTTTGTGGAGTGGCAAAGACATCTGTGATCAAGCTGATATAGCTGAGATGTTCAGACACTTACATGTAATTTTGAGATTCTCTAAACAGACATCTTTAAGCTCATGAGGATGTGCTTACAGTGAAGTTCTGTGGGTATTTTAAACAATACTCCTGCTGAAAGGAGTGCATCTGCCCATCTTTCTCTCCCTAGGCTGTATTGTTTCTCTTTTGCCACCAAAAATATTCAGGAAGCTGTGCAGTGAACCGGACTGGGGACCTGATTATGGGGAAAACTAAAACAACAAGCATCACTTTCTCTACAACTGAGGTTTAACCCACATTAAATAAATTCACTGCAAACATGAGTGTGGGAGACAAGGACAGGCAGGACTGTTTTTGTTGGGTTTCTATGCTGGTTTAGGATGTTTGAAACTACAGAGTTTAATTCCTCTCCTGCTTCTCACTAGAAAAGAGTTGTAGCAAAAAATGTAAAACTCATTTTTGTAATGCAGTTTATAGTTAGTTAATTGTGAGTGGCAGGATTTGCATACTGTTCTTCTGTTTACCTGATGCCTTGGTTGAGAAGCTACTTCTGCAATCCTGCCTTTCTCCTCTGTGAGGGGAAATGATCTCTTTGTTTCCTCATGTTTGGTGTTTTGGACAAATCTTCAGTCTTCTGCAGCTCGCGTGCATCTGATCTCCAGTCTGTGTGATCTGATAGGGAATGTATAGCGCTTTGCAGTGGGCAAAAAAGCCAAGTCAGGAGTTTAAAATAGGAATGTCCTCACAAATTGTCTTACTGATAACTTATATGTAAATGGCAACCTTTCTCTAAATTCTAGGAAACATGAGGATGTTTAAATTATGAGTATGGTGGATATTTTCATGGGAGAAGGGCAGTGTGTGTAGTGTAAAAGGCTCTTGAGACCCAGGGCAGCTTATTTTAATACTGCAAATAGGATTGGAATAAAAATAAAAATCCCTCTTTTCATTTGAGGTAAACTGAGCAGATGATCAACCTTAATTACACTTCCAATTTTTTTTTCATTCTCTGAGAGGTTAAATGATACCTCATGACACAGCACAAAACTAAATTTTATTAGTGAAGTACTGTACAAATCTGTCATTGAGTTCAATTCAAAACTTGCCTTTATATTAAAGTTAAAATGTTCTAATAAGTAATTCTTCTTGTTTGCAGATAACTACCCTTATTAATCATAAGGATAAACCAAAGCGCTCAGACAAGACTCTGCAAGCAATCCAGCGAGTGGGCCAAGCCGTTAACCTGGCAGTGGGGAGATTTGTTACCGTGGGTGAAGCCATAGCCAGCGAAAACCATGAACTGAAGGAGGAAATGAGTGTTGCTTGCATCGAGGCAAGGAGAGCAGGTATGTAGTTACTCATGAAATTGTACTTGTGCCATTTTTGGCAACTATTTTTAGTGTCAGGCATAATGTAAGAACTTTATTATTTAATTGCCTAACCTTCCTCTGCTGGTTCATTCAAGGCCTGATTTGTTACCTGATTTTGTCACTTACTTAAATTACTGTCTTCTTATGAATAGGGAATGGAATTGTGTGTTGGCTTTGATTTTTATAGGATCATTTGCCACAAGGAATTACCTGACTGCTCTTTTTTTACAATGTTACTGCAGACAAAGAACAGAGTGTTGGGAATACAACTTTAAAGTTTATTGCTGCCAAGTTAAAACAGTGGAAGATTTTAAGTTATTTGAGTGTTATGCTACTGAGGTCATTGCATTCCAAATCTCAGTGTCTGAATGAAGGTCAGTGTCAACCCGTATTTCATCAGGACTCTGTAAGATGACTCACATCAGTCATCTGATGACTCCCCTCAGTAGAATGAAAATCATATTGTGCTTGCCTTTTTGCTGGATTCAGGTTTTGTTGCAAACTTGCTGTGGTGTGAATTGAATGTGAAGTGTGGATAATTGAGTTGCCTGCTGTCACTCCTTCCCTCAGAAGACTGTCTAGGTGAATAGGGGGTTGCATTCTCTGGTGCTGTAAGAGACGGTCACTGTCATACTAGAAATTAATTTCCTAGATACTAAATACTATTCCTTGCATAATATTTCAGTGGCCCTCAGTAAATGCATATTCTTAGATCTGCAGTGAAGGCTTCAAGATGACATCTAATAGAATGTTACTTTTGTTGTTAGTGGGGTGAGGTTTTGTTTTTTCTTTCAAATACTTTGGGATTATGGGAAATTCTAATTGAAGCTTTCCCAATTTGAGCAAGTGAATGAACCTGCAAGTGTGATACACATTCTGCTTGCTGTGGCATCAGGGAGACAGTCTTGAGCTTCTGTTTTGGGGACAAATAAATGATCCTTCAACAACCCTTCAACACTAATGTCTTGATTACTGCAGGATGGAGCAGTATTCTACTCCAAGATGTGGGTGACTGTACTTGAAACACATCTGTTAAATTTAAAAGGGGGCTTGGGTGGGTGTTTGTTTTCTTATCTTTGAAATGGCCTCAGAGTCCTACAAAACTTGTCTTTGCTGTCCTAACTGGGTTACGTCTTGCTGAATTGCTGTTCTAACCTCAGACTTTGGGGATGCAGTTATTTGTGATTAAATGAGAAAAGAAGCTTAGAAATTGGGTATGATGCTGTAAGAAATGCTCTGAAAATCCCTCAACAATGAGTCACAATGTCTAGAAACACGCTGATGATGAATGATTGTTCTTGTGATTTGAAGGACTGTTCTGGATAAACTTTAGACTGAAAATTCCTAGTTGCCCCAGTAAACTTGGCTGCAAACAGAAATGTCCTAATTTAAAAAACATTCCATTTGTTATGTGAAGCATGTGTTTTCTCTTCAGAGATCCAAGTAAAATGCTGACAAGCCAAAATTGCCAAAGTTCACATCGATAATCTCAGCTGCTGGAAGAGCAGTGCAGTCTGAATCTCTGTTTCTTGACTTGCCAGTTATGCTGTGGTTAAGTAGTTTTTTCTCCCTATCATTGTGTGCAGGAGGAGCTCAGAACCTAAAAATAGTCTGTGGTACTTTATTCCAGCAAAAGACTATAGTTCTTTTGCATTGTAAGTTTTATTTCCTGTTATGCAGTAATAGCCTCAGTCTAGAGGAGTGAAGACTGTTTACATTTCTGTCAGCCTCACGTTTACTTTGGCATGGCTCAGTTGTTCCTGCATTTGAGATCTAACTGACAACTTACAGGGGAAATTCAGTATAGTAACGTTTGCTCCTGGTTATTTATTTGATGGAAGGTTTTTTGTGCCAGTAGTATCTCTGTGGACTGTTCAGTGTTGGACAACGTAACATAGACTTTGAGCAGATAAATTCTTATGGAGAAATGTCATTTGAACTCAGTTTCTGAACATGGTTACTCAATTGCCATTTTTGATAACTTTGATGTTCTCAAGTAAGCCAAATAAATGTCCTGGACTGTTATAGCCAAGAATATTGACCCATATTAAGGAAACCTATGTTCTGAGGGCATAGGCAGTAGAAAGCCATTGCTCTTTAGGGCAGGGAGTCTGGTAGAGCTGTTCATACTTCTTTTTAGACAATAAATTAGATTGTGTCTCAGAAATTGAGGTTTTGTTAGGCATAAAAGATAGATTTCAACACAAAAGGATTTAGAACATTAAGCATCTCAATTTCTGAGAAAAGTAGGGAGTCTTTAAATCAATTGCGTATCCTGCAGAGGCTTTGAAGGATGACAGATGTTGTATCTGTCTTGAAGGGTATAATCAGTGATCTGAAGTGTTTCAGACTTGTTATGACTATTTCCTTGTAATAAACCTTGTAATTTGATTGACTCAAAATAGAATCCTAAAACACTGCAGGGGGTCATGTTGCAGATTTTGCCTAACATTATTTTTGCACTGTATCAATGTTTACAATGACAATATAGTAGTGGAATGTAACTTAAAGAAGCACATTTTAGATGCCCATCTGTGACTGGTTTTTGGTTTTTTCTCTCTAAAACTAGGAAAGACTGGCTAATTCAAAAGAGAAAGCACGTCAGGAATAAGTGTCGTAGCTTCTCCAGTATTCTGTGCCAGTTGATTACATAGCCTAAAGGAAGACATGGAATAAAATAAAAGCAACAAATAGCTCTCTCCTATTTTTGCTTTGGGTTTTAGTACAGAGGGCTAAATTAAGAAGGCTGAAAAATGGAAATTTAAATGGATAAATGGAATCCCAGAATAACTGAAGTTGCAACGGGCATTTTAACTCCCAGGAATGGAGATCCTGCAATTTCTTGTACTCTTCTCATTTCTTATTTCTTTCTTGTGCACTTACTCCTGGGTACAATACTTTTGCTGTGGCGAAAGTATTTTCTTACATCTTGTTCCTTGCTTCTTGTTCCATCACCATACATACTGGGATCACTCTCTCTGTGTCTCTCCATACCTGCCCACTCAAGGGATAGATGTAGAGCACAGAAAGCTCTGCCACTGGGCCTTCTCTTCTCGGGGCAGAATGAACTTCCCTTCTTCAAGCTCTCCCTGTATGTCACTGGCTCCTCTCTGTCAGGTGAGGTGCTGAGGAGCCCAGAAGTGGATGTGGAACTCTAAATGCTGCCTCACAAGTGCCAAAAAGAAGGGAATCATTTCTGCAGTCTTTCAGGTGCAGCTGGCCATTATTGCTGACTCCTGTTCAACTCTTTGTTGTTGGCCCCCATGTCTTTCCCCACAAAGATTCCCTGTTGACATCAGATCTCAGCATGTAGGGCTGAGTGGTGTTACCCTGGCCCAGCTGTGGTATTCACTGCCCTTGTTGGACTTCATAGATTTTCTGTCAGATAATTTTTTCTAGCCTGTTTCTCTGTCTAGCAGCCCTGCCCTCCGCAGTATCAGACACTCACCTACTTTAGTATTGTTCACACACTTGTGAACATGCTGAGTCATCATCCAGGGAATAGTTTGGATGCCTCCTGTCAGTCTCAGAGGAGCACTGTTGGAAGTTGACTGCCCTGTGCACTTTGTACCCGTTATCAACATCCCAAGCCCAGCAGTCAGGTTCATTTTCTACCCACCTTTTTGTTCACTTAGTTCATCTGCCTTGATGAAGTTATAAGGAAACTGTGGGAGATCATGGCAGGGGCCGTGCTGAAGCTGAGATGCACAGCATCTGTTACATCCTTTCTTTAAAAACAGTGTCATCTCATCGTGTAAGGCATTCAGACAACAAGGGAGTATTCACCCTGGCAGGTCGGTGCTGGCTCTTCCTGATTGTCTTTTTCTGTTTAATGTAGTAATGTCTTCCAAGATTATTTTAGTGGCAATCCTGGAGGCTGATGTGAAGCTGACTAGCCCACAATTGCCTGAATTTTTCTTTTTAACCTTCTTTGAGATAGATGTGGCAGTTGTCTTTCTATCACTGGAAATATCACCCAATTTTCATAACCTCTCAGTCATGACAGGATAATTACAGTGACACCAAACTGTTTCTTTGACATGGTCAGATGTGTTTTATGAACAGATGTACACCCAGCTGGGTATAGCTTCTCTAGCTCCTTCTCTTTACCCTAACAGGTCTTGTTCCTCGTAACTCCCAGGGTAATTCCTGTTCCTGTAGTTACAGATCTACAGGCAGAAAAGGAAGCCTTTGTTCTGTTACCAGAAGTCTTGAGTTTCTATGGCTGGCTGGAACTTTTGACAGGCAGATTTCCAGGTGTTTCAGTGTTCTTTGATAACTCTGTGTGTGACTAGCTGCTTCACCTATGACTTGATTCATCCTCAGAAGGGTAAATCCCATAGCATAAGAAATGGGATAATGGTGTATGTCCTTTCTTGGTTACCAAAAGAACTTTGCATCTGTTTTAATTGTTCTCTATGTGTTTCTACAGCATTTTATGTTGTCACAGATACTGTCACAGATACTATGATGTCAAAGAAATAGATAAATCTGCTGACAAAGGTGAACAATTAGAGACTGGTTTGAAGTGAAATGAATTGGACTGTGGGGAAGGCAATGCCCCACAGGCAAATGTGTTTTACTGTCAAATGATCTCCTGGATCTACTGACTGGAGACTTGTCCTACAGCTTCACAGAGTGCATCTGGCTGCCCATCACCCTTCGAACAGTAGCTGTACTTTTATGACTTCTCTTGCCTCTATCCATTTTCAGGGCTTCCAGCTGTGGAACTCACTGTCTCAGACTGTACTGTAGTACGGAATATTGGGGTGACACTGATTATTTGGAGTATATCTTTTGTGACCTTGCCTGGTGCCAGCAAATGTACTGCAAGTTCCTTTCCATAATGCAATACTATTTTGGCACCTTAAGAACCCAAGGGATTATGATTATCAGAGGAGAGAAGTGCTGCGAAATGTGGAGCTCTGTGGTTTGAAGGAGTGTCAGGCCTTCCTTGTTCTATAGTGTGTGGTATTTCAGGAGTATCAGAATAATGCAGGTTCTTCAAATGAGAGCACTGGCTTTATCATGCTTTTGGAGTATTTTGCCTGCTTAGGTGAATTGCCTTTGTTGAGGTTTTGAAGATGAGTCATAGGGAATTTGATCAAATCACCTAGCTTTTTTTCTTTAAGGATGATCTATAGGTCAGCTGTAGATTGATCTTCCTGTCTTGCATGCTAGCAAAAATCATGTCTCAGAGCTTGCCTGAGCTCAGTCTCCCAGCAGCCATTCTCTGGTTGCAGACTAGCAAATTACTCTGTCTTTCCTGTATTGCACTACTATCTAGAGTACTCCAGAAGATTCAGTTGGATAGGATCTGTGTTTCTTTCTCAGATAAGGAAGTCCATTAGCTGCAGTGGATGTAGAGATTTACTTGCATAAAAAAACCCAAAATTGGCCAATTAAGCCTATGTAACTAAATGCACATTGAATAAAAAGATAGTGATGAACAGAAAATCAGCACTTCTTTGCCTTTTTTTCCTCTCCTGTCTCTGACAGTGCCCTCTTTAGTAGCTTTGAATGTAAAGTGCAATAGTCTCACTGTGATGCTTCAGTCCTCTAAGTTGTAAAGTTACTGTTTGGAATCTCTTTATTATTCATGCCTGGAGACTTCTATAGGAATAGGAAACCCATAAATTATGGGAATGCTAATTGAAATGTGGAGAGTGGAGGGGAATTTGTAGTAGTTCTTTCTTCCTTGCTGCATCCCACTCTTTCAGCGGATTGACGCTGCAAGTGTGGACACTGGTTTGACTTTTGCTATTAAAATCAGAAAAATGCCTCCCATTAACATTTTCTCCCTCCACACTCCCTAATTCCGCCCATCACTCCCCTCTCAAATAGCTGTAGATTTCTGTAAGAAAATTAGTGTATGTCACGGATGGAAGAATGAGAGTAGGGAATAGTAATCCACATTTAAACATGGAGAGAGTGCCACCAACAGTCAGTCGAAGGAAGTGAAGTGAAATAAAGAGTTGTCTGAAATTGTCTAATCCCTCAAAAGTAAAAATTAAGAATGCTAACAGCCCAGTATCTTTCTTCTAAGTATGGAAAGTCACTTTATTTTTTTTTTCCTTCTAGGTGAAACAATTGCACAACTTACAGATGTGGCAAGCTTGGATAATCCGGAATCTGATAGCCACATAACAATCTTTACAGACAAAACGGGTGTGGTAAAAGCTGCAAGGCTGTTGCTTTCGTCTGTCACAAAGGTGCTGGTGTTAGCAGACAGAATTGTTATTAAGCAAATTATAACTTCCAGGAACAAGGTATTGTAGCTTCTTTTCTGTTTTGTTTAACTTATATTTGTAAGTCAATGCAAAAGAGTGGTGGTAAATGTGATACTGTCATTGTCTCTCTGGAAGAATTATAAAATAAAGAGAGAAAAATGAATGTCCTGCACATGTTTACTTACCAAGTATCTGAAAGTGGATGGCTCTAAATCAGGATTAAAATAAGAATTTTCAGTGATTCTGCATTTTGTGTCACCCACATTGTTTTATTCTCTTATTATGCTGGAGAAGATGCTGTGTTACTGCTTATTTAACTTTAAATTTTCTGTGAGGTGAAAAGTGTGTCTATTGCTAAAATGGTCAATAAATGTTCTACTTGCTAATGACAGAATGTTTGTACTCTCAGAATCAAGACAAGGAGAGTGTTATGGCATCTAAGCAAAAAGCTGTGAGGCGTGCACATAAAAATCTGTACCGGTGAAGTGAGGTTTACCGATTAAAAGGTTTTTATGCAGTTTAACTTAGGTCTTAACTTAGGATGAAACCACTTGGTTGGTTTAAATAATGTATGAAGGCCCATTTAACCTCAAATGTAATCTATTTCATGCAGTGCAGACTATGCTGTCTTGCCTGTAGGATATTCTTCCATTTTTTTCTTCACAATGTGCTAAAACAAAAATAGAAAAATCCTATGTTTGAAAAATGAGAACCAGATAAGGCCTGGAGTTTTCCATTAATTTTGAGCTTGTAATCCAGGGCAGTGCCCTCTTTCCACTTTTGACTCCTCATGCTGTCTCTATTCCTTTGTCCCGGTTTACTTTCCAAACCTACTGGTCTCTATTTTGCAGCACATAGGTCCAAGACACTTAGTTCAGTCCAGGATTCAAAACCAGTGAAATTACCTGCTTCTCTCTGGCGTTAGACTTGGCAGCACTGATCTGCTGTCTTTGTGCTCATTTCTTCTCCCAGTGGTTGATTCAGTTGACAGCAGTTTTATCAATACCAGTTTGCTGAAGTTCCTTGCAGCTTTGGTCTTTTTTTTGCTCTGAAGACCAGAAATGGTGCATTTAATACATTTTGCTGCTTTTCTGCTGTCGTCTGCAGCCATGCAGTAAATCCTAATTAATTTACCTTTCCTAAAGTGGTGGGTTTAGGCTATGGAGCAACTGTGCAAATGTGTGTATCATCAAAGGATATGGAGGGATATATCCTTTCAGGAGCAGGCTAGGTTTCTGATAATTTTAAATATATATGAAAATATTATCATGTATACACCGATGTGAATATAGTATGCATAGGTGCAACACCTAATTTTGAAAGCATTTCAAGCAATGTCATAGTCCAGAGTAAGTGTATCTGACTGCCATAGACAAAGAATCCTAAAATATCTTGAGTTGGAAGGGACCCAAATTCAGCTCCTGGCCCTGCACAGGACACCCCAAGAGTCACCCCATGTGCCCAAGAGCATTGCTCAAACTCTTCTTGAACTCTGCCAGGCTGTGCTGTGACCACTTTCCTGGGGAGCCCATTCCAGTGCCCAGCCACCCTCTGGGTGAAGAACCTTTCCCTGATATGCAACCTGAACGTCCCCTGACACAGCTTCAGGCCATTCGGGTCCTGTCACTGGTGACCACAGAGCAGAAATCAGTGCCTGCCCTTCCTCTTCCCTCACAAGGAAGTTGTGACTGCCATGAAGTCTCCCTCAGTCTCCTCCAAGCTGAACAAACCAAGTGACCTCAGCTCCTCCTCATGTGGCTTCCCCTCAAGGCCCTTCACCATCTTCATTGCCCTCCTTTGGAAACTCTCTGATGGCTTAATATCCCTCTTACAGTGTGGCACCCAAAACTGCACTCAAGGTGAGGCTGCCCCAGTGCAGAGCAGAGCAGGACAATCCCCTCCCTTGCCTGGCTATCAATGCTGTGCCTGATGGAACCCCAGGACACTGCTAGACTTTGTGATCTCCTGGGTTTTAGTGCATTCTCCTTTCTGTGCATAGTGCGCATGTTTGGGAAAATCTGTGGCACCAGTAGAGCAATTCACATTTCTAGGACCAGATTAAACAAATGATGGTGTCTTATGCAAGCCTAATATTTATATATGCCCTAATTTTTGTAGCGTACACTCGTGAAAAGTGTATCAGACACTGCTATGATGGACAGCAGAGAGGTTCTTCCTGTAGGAGACACTGCGGTAGAGGGATAATTTGGGTAGGGATTTAAGAAGTGCATACAAATACTCTGAGACAGTGTAGTATAATATGGCAAAGAGGATGGAAAGGTAGGAAGAGGATCATCACTACTGCCAACTGGAGAAGATTCTGGCTTCTTGAAATGCATCACTGTTCCAGAAGATCTCAACTCCATTTTTATCTTGGAGACTGCATACCTAATGTTAAACTTCTATTGCCTTTTTTTTTCTCTTACCTATTTCTGAACACTTTTTTTCCCATTGTCACAGTCTTCCTCATGTGAATAAGGAGTCAATCAAGGGCAAAGGATAGAAAAACAGATGAGTGGTTGACATCCAGTCCATTAGACAAATGATGTGATTGAGATCTTCCAGAATGGTGATCTGTTCTGGAATCCAGCCTCTGCATTCCCAGTGATCCGGTTCTGCTTCCACATTCTTTGCACCATATATGCTGTCCTTGTGTTCTTGGACTGCATACATTTTCTTCCATACCTGCCCACATCTTTCCTACCTTATGAAATCAGTTTCACTGTCCATGAGACTTAGTCACTGCATCAGTGAGCTTAAGGTTTTGCTCCACTCACTGTCACCAGTCAGGTTAGGAGAGCCAGAACAATAAGCAGGGAAGTGACAGATTGTGGGGGAGTTGCTGCACTGTTCATTTTGGATCAAAATATGGATGTGCCCTGAAGTGATGTCAGCCTACAACTGCTGTCTGCAAGGCAACATTCATCCTGCAGCAGTAGCTGTGCAATACCTAGTGCTAATTTAGATGTTAATAAGAGTTTAAAGCCTTCAGTTTTTACATTTTTTAACTTTTTAATGAAAAAATGTGTCTTCATTACTATTTGTGTATTTCATGTTGAAAAAGTTTTAAAATGAAAAATTATGAAGACATCACAGGTATTTTGTATTGTATCAGCATCTTGAATAAGCTTTAGACAAATTTAGAGCTGTCTATACAGTTTTTTGGAATGGCAGCTGTGTCTGAGATGTCTAGAATTATTCGATGTAATGGGAATGCATGTGCTTTCACTGAAATTTTTATTTGGCAAGAAATTTGTCATGAGGGAAACACAGAAAACTGTAACAGAGTTGTTTGAAACCAAGGTCATACTCATAAAGTTGTACATTTGTTTAAACCTGGAATGGTTGAGCATCATTAATGTTTCTTTTTATCTATTCTTAGAAGAGAAAGTTGGACCTTAGGTTGTATGTTTTTCTCTTCTATCCACATTTACTTTTCTATGTCCTCACTTTCCTGTAGTTCTCTCCTTCTTCACTCTCATACTGCTATTTTCACATCTTTATGCATCTTCCTTCCAAGTCCTTCGTACTCCAGCCTTTCTCATGTATCAACACCTCAATCAGGAAAACTCCTTATTTCTGCAGCTCTTGTGGAACTGGCTGCCCAACATAATATACTCAAACAGATGGTGCAGTCTAATATTGCTTGAATAAGCAGTGAATTCCACAGCAGTCACAGGGTTTAGTGGGACAAGTTCTTTACTTAGGGTACAACTGAGATTGAGTGGCTGCTCTGCCACAAACAAATGGGTGCTTCTGTGAGAGTTTGCTAGGGTTGCAGGGAAGGGGGATGGGGGACTTTGTCGTAATCAGGTGTGTACACTGCTTTTGTAGCTGGGGGAAAGATACTTTTGGCATAGAAAAGGAAAAATCAGTTGAATTTCTTGCTTTCAGCTATAGTCAGTGAAATTTTCATGCTATGTCTTATCTCCCGTCTGAAAGACAATACAGAACTGCTTAGAGTGTTTTCCATTCTGAAGACATTTAGTGGATTTGAAAGATCACTTTGAGATTAGCAAGTATATGTCTAACCTGAAACAAGCAGATACGAATTTCTGTTATAATCCATAATATAGTGACTTCACCGTATACCTTCAGTAATCAGTAATTTATAAGATCTGTGATAGTCTTTGCTGAATGTTTAAAAAAATCACTGATTTTACATGCTTTAGTGTATCTTGAATAAGAGCTTGATACAAATTGGATAAATTTAATTCTTTGTTTTATATGCAACTAATAAAAATCTCCAGAGTTAGAGTAGGTTGTTACGGAATGTATAAAACTATGTATTCACTTATTTCTAACTTTTTTGTTCAGTTTTGTTGAATTCTGTTGCTTTTTTAAATATGCAGAGTCACTGAAACACATGTCTGTGCAACTGTGATTTTAGCCTTTAAAAGTTAGGCATCTGAAGTGGAGAGTTATAACACAGGGATATAATCTGCATTTGTTACTGTCATATTAAATTTAAAACCACTTATTTTCCTGAATCTGGAATCTGAATCCATTAATACTGTTACTCTTAAAACTGTGAGGAGCAAGGAAAATGTTTTTTGAGGGCTGACAATAAACAACTCATTTTGAATGAAGCATAATGATTAACTTACATTTGATTTCTAGCTGCTGAGTTGTTAATGCTTAAATAGTAATAAAATATATACATTTTAAACTACACAACTTAAAAGTGTCTGTAAATAATAGTACCCCTAGTTCAGTGATAATATTTTTTGTTCAGCATCTTGATAATCTGCAGTGTTTTCCCTTATTCTGCAGGTTCTTGCAACAATGGACCAATTAGAAAAAGTCAGTAGTTTCCAGGAGTTTGTACAAATATTCAGCCAGTTTGGAAATGAAATGGTGGAGTTTGCCCATTTAACTGGAGATCGACAAAATGTAAGTGTAGGTAAAAGGCTGCGAGAAATGTTGCACAGTATCATCTTCATCTTGTTGCCAGGAAGGTCTGGATTCTTCTGGGATGATAAAAGAAAACAAAACAATTGCTGGTGTCCTGTCTGGAGCCTGCCCTCTCCTTGCTCCACCCAAAACACATCTTCTGATTTTAAAGCTCAGCCTGAGAAATCTGGCTGCACTGTTTGCCCTGCATATCTCCCTGAAGCCTGAGTACGTGTTATTTGCATTGTCTTTTGGCCTCAGTCACTGTCTTTTTGCTCTGACTTTTCTGGCTCATTACTCTGGTAGAGAGTTTGTCTGTTGTTGCTTGACAGAAATATTTGATGTTTGCATGTAGTGAGAGGACATCATTATTTTAGAAAACTCCAAACAGATTTTAATAAAAAATCTGCTTTGTGGCTTGTTAGAGTTGGTTTTTTTTACTATTATCATTCTGGAATATTTTTCTAGTTTAAGGTTGAAACCTTCTTATGTTAGGGCAATGAGTTTTAGTTCTCACGTGCAGCCACTTCTTCAAAGCCTTTCATTCATACCGGAAGTTTTTTCCCACTACTTCCATGTAAATTTAAGTGTTTGCTGGGGCTTAAGACTTCTGCTGTGAGCTCTAGTTGCTTTCCCTTGACAATCCAGTCTTCAGAGCTAAACCAGGGTTTGATATAAATATACAGAGTCCCTAATAGCCAGCAAAATTCAGAATTCAGTTTGTATAAACAAACTGGCCAATATCATGTGTTTCATTTTACTGTTAATGTGTGCATGCTTGGTGTCAACCACTATTGGAAAAGCTACTTAAAATGAAAGGAAATACCTGCTTAGAAGTGAACTCTCTTTTTTTTCCCCCTGAAGTATATTTTTCCTGAAGCAGTTGTTCTTTTGAAAGGGAAACATGCATTATTAAGAAGTTGTAGTCTTTTCAACTGTGTTGGACTTTCAGTGTTAAGTGTCTTCTGTTCTCTTCTCCTTGCCTACTTGGCTATTTTGGAAAGAGTGCTACATTACCACTTTTTCAATTGTGTCAGGACTTTCATGGTATGCTCAGTTTCCAATGTGTGGACTGCTACATGGCACTTCTAGTTTCATGGGGAGGAAACATCCCTCACTGTATTTTTAAGTATGCCATAAGTTCTTGAGTGCCATCAGATTTTTCAGAATGTAATGTCAGAATTTCAGAAATTAACTGTTTACTTGTTTGGTTGATTTGTTGGTTTGTTTTTTAATGTGATTTTGATCTTAAAGGTTTTCTGTAGTTGCTAAATACAAACATGATAAAAATGTCAAAACAGTCTGCTGCTGTGATTTATCTAGGTGTTTTTGTTAATCTAGGGTGTATTAGGATTAATTACATCCTGGAAACTTGCAGCAGGTCCCATTCAGATGCCTGTTTGACACTCAGCTGTCTTTATGAGCAGTGAGAAGACTGTAATTGTAGTTTTCTAATTTCTTCCCCTTGTTGACTCTCTTGCATGTTGAGGGATTCATGTCTTGCCCTCTTAGCCCACATCCTGGTTTGGAGTCTAAACTCTTCTGTTTTGATGAACGCTGCTGGTGATATAGTTCAGTTTTGCAGGTGTATCCATCTTTCCCTGGAAAGTTCTTGATAAGTTTCTGTACTCAAAGCAGAGAAATACTGAGGAATTGCTTTTTCAGCCTATTGAGATTTTTTTAATACTGGTATGTAGCAAATATAACACTCAAGTAGAAAAAAGATTTAGTTTACATTTCCTCCACTGCAGTACAACAAAAAGCAGATGTTCTCTGTTTCTACTTACCCTCCCCTCCATTTCAGAAAATACTTCTTATCAGCTATTCTTTTCACCTCATTTTTCTGTTTTATGAATAATACTTTATGATAAAGGTATCAAAATTAGCAACAGTTTACATAACATGCTCTGTATCTTGGAGATCTTCCTTCTTTGCCTTCTTTGAAATCTGAGTTGAATAGAGCCAAGAATAAATGCATAATTTAAAATCTGACTGAAAACTAAGTTCTAGATCATGAGTTAGGCTGAAAATAGCAGTTGTCAGAAATTAAAAAGCTTTCTCACAATCCATTCACCTGCAAGAAAGTTTCCTTTTTCCAGTCTCACAAGCAGTTAATATTTTAGATTCTGTGTAATGCTTGGGCCTTTTTTTGTGTGTGTGTGTTTAGGATTTGAAGGATGAGAAGAAAAAGGCTAGAATGGCAGCATCTAGGGCTGTTCTTGAGAAGTGCACTATGATGCTCCTGACTGCTTCAAAGGTGAGTGAGTTTGTGCACCCTTACACAGCTTGGCAAAATTGCAAAGCATGGCATCTGCCAGGAGAGCTGGCTGTCCTCTCTCAGCCCCACTTTGGATTTCATGCTAAAGAAGAGTAAAAGTATAAAAAATGAGGAAACAAAATGTATTTTGAGTAACAGTGTGAATTGGGTTTTACAGCAGTTTAACAGAGAATTCACCATATTCTAAACACATTTTTTAGACTTGCCTTAGCAGGAAGCATTGATTTCAATATACTACATATGTACTCTTTCATAATAGTTACTCTATTTTCTTTAAAAAGACTTGTCTGAGGCATCCAGACTGTGAATCTGCTCGTATTAACAAAGATGGAGTTTTTCATCGGATGAGACTAGCTTTGGAACAGGTAATAGATATTGTAACTGACTCGAGACCAAATGGAGAAAGTGAAATGGCCCCCATCAGCATATATTCTGGCATCAAAGAATTCAAGGTAAGAGTAGAGATTATACTGTTTTCTACAGTCAATAAAGTATCTATTAATTAGGATTTTTGGGAAAAAATAAAAAGTGGTTTTAGATTTGAGATCATGGAGCTGCATCTCTTCAGCAGCATTGACTTAAATAACTGTCCCAAAATGTTAAAGAATCTGTCAAGAGTTGACTGTAACTTAATAGTCATTGCCAAAATATACCTCTCCTTCTGAATAAGTATGCATTCAGAACTCGTTGATTTTGTTGAGGTGATGCATTGACATTGAATAAACTGAAGTATCTGATCAGACCTTCATTAAAATAGTTGTTGTTTGAGAATTCTTGCTCTGTAGATGTTAGTGCTTTTATAAGTTTGTTAGTGTTTTTAAAACTGCATGCAAAAATATTAATACAAAGATTTAAAAGAGCAAACTGTTGTTCAAAAGAAATGTTCTGAATTGAAACTGTATCCTGTAGCTCAGTGGAACTTTTTCCTCATAAAGGCTTTCCTAAATTTCATACTCCATTACGAATGGTTAATGAGCAACCATGGCTTATTGCTTTTGAGCCTGTCACTTCGATTCAATTTATTTGTATATCTATTTCCCCTCTTTAAATTTAAACTGAAATTCGTTGAGAGTGCCCCAAAGTATTCAATTTGCTGCATACACATTTTTAGAAAACTGCTCAAAATGGATTACATGGATGTGGAAGGATCAAACATAATTGGAATACATATTTAATTTCTGAAACTTACTGAACTTAGAAACTTAGAAACTTGTTACTGACAGCAGTAGGACAATGATGTATTTGCTGTTACTTGTGATAAGGGGGCTAATAATCTACTGATTGTGTTATCACTTTTATAAGACATCCCAAACCCCAAACTGCGGGTCTGGACACAAGCAAATTGTTGGAGTAGTTTGAAAATAAGGGAAAAAATTTAAAAAGCACTAAGGAGAAAAATAAAATGTAAAATGATGGATCTGCTTTCTGCATATGTGTCACAACTAAATCACATAAATTCTCAAGGAAATTATGTGCTTCTTTTTCAGAATAAGGTGGAAGGTCTCCGTGAGAATCTTTATTTTCTCTCAAAAGAGAACCTTTCAACAATGCTGGAAGTTATCCTGGAACATACTGAAGACTTCACAGACTCTGCCTATACCAGTCATGAGCATAGAGAACACATTTTGGAGCTGTCTAAACAGGCTAAAATGGAACTAGAGCAGCTGGTTTCAGTGTGGATGCAAGCTGTAAGAGCTTTTTAGCAAAGTAAATCTTTTCACCTCTACTTTGAAAAGAAATTTTGAATGCAGTCTTTCTTCTGGTCTAGGAAGAGAGAGCTGAGTGTATTCCTCCCAGTGGGAGCTGATCTAGGAAGCCACAGTTTGTTCTGTGCTTCTGCAGCTTCCATATGTTCTGTCCTCCGCCTACCCCAGGGGTATTGCTTCATTGATTCTTTGATGGCTAAATTAGGCTGCTGATGGTAGTAGACTAATTTTAATGAAAATGTGAGTGGAAACAAGGCAGCAAACAGAAGTATCATTTCACAGTCTTAAACAGGCAAGTCTTTTGGTGGAGTAGTTCAGAGATTTCAATTGTCTTGATCCCATAGCAGTGACCACAGTTTTCTTTCCTGTTTTCAAAGGAATATTGGAAACAGTTAAACTCTTGGAAAAGGAAACATTGTAAAAAATTGACGTTTTTTAATATTATGGAGAGAGAAAAGAAAGAACAAGACTGGCTGGTTTTGTTTGTCCTGTTTTACATGATTTAAATGATGATAGCTTTTAGAGAAGCACATTAAGCCTGCCTCTGTCATTTATCTTACTTGTTCCTTGAAAATGATAGAAGATACATGCAAAAGAAAATGGAAGTGAAAGAAGAGATGGAAAACGCAGCTTCTGGTTTTTATGCTGACTTGCTTTCAGTCTTGCTTCTGGGGATATGTACAGTCTTATCAACACTCTGAAATATGGCTTATGTCCTGGTATAGGATATTTACTTAACTGAGTGTATTTCTTATGAGAAAACATTTTTGTTCCTTTTTTCCTCTTTGAATCAGGTACTGCATTCAGATGTTTTTAATGCAGTAGTGTAGTTTGAAGGGCATATAAATCTTACTGATAATAGAGAATATTTTTATGACAAACAAGACATACAGAATAGTTAATTGCATCGACCCCCTTTAACTATAGGAGCTAAACCTGTGTTAAGCTTGATGTTAGTTGTTACCCCTGGTAGGCAGCTGTGCAAACACTGCTCATCAATAGCTAAACCCATGTTGTCAGCACTGCTTTTATCACAAATCCAAAGTAGCAACATGCCACATTTGTAAAGAAAATTAATTCTATCCCAGCCAAAACCAGGACACTTGGTTATTTCTAAGTTCTATTACTGGTGGAAAATAATCACCTCTAAATAATTTACAGGCTATGTTTCAAGAAATAGAAATTGGAGCCTAGTACAAGATTATGCATATATACGATCCGTGAAAATACTTGGGCATGTACATGTGTGCTTATGCATTAAGTATTTTCATTAATAAATAACCCAGCCTAGTTGTCACTAAAGACACAGTAGCAGAAAAAATAATAACAGCTCACTGAGGTGGATTTTTGGTTTCACCTCAACAGCTTCATTTCAAAATGAATGTTCTGGAGAACCATTTTATAGTTCGATGTGGAACATTTGGTATAACATTTTAGGTACCGCTTTATTTTAAAAGGGTGTTTATATTAAAAAAAAATGCCATAAATGCTTGTTTTACTTTAGGATGGTCAGGTAGAATATTTCTGGCAGATGTCAAGGAAACTCTTTTCCTGAAAAAAGCTCGATAAGGTTTAGAAATAAATTCCTGTTGAACACAAACAGTTAATCAGATTGCATCACTATTGGTTTTAGATTGAATTTAGTGATAAATATTTCTATAAAAGAATTTTTCAAGTAGAATATACACAGGCTGCACAAGTGGAAGTATTTCACCTAGAACGAACAAGCTGACTCCTAAAGCTTCTTGAGCTAATGACGTATGATGTGAAGATGGGGTTTGCTGGGTTTCTTATGTAATGTCTTGTTGGTTTCTTTGTTTGGTTTGTAGCAAAACCAAAAGACAAAGGATCTCATGGAAGACTTGGAAGTAGCCATTTTAAAAACGTGCCAATGCATGAATGAACTTAAAAGAGAGGTAAGTGCAGCTTAAGCCAGATCAGATGAATAAAAGTTTGAATTTCTTACTTTTCGTATATGAGGTTGTAAAATGGGATCCTGTACGCAAGAAGACTATTGTCTGTTTATAGACAAGAGTAACCAAATCAGAATTACATCACGGAGCTAGCTACATCATCTTTGTCCTTACTGATTAGAAATCTGTTGGCTGCATAGGCTCATTTCTAAACCACAAAAAAAAAAGTGTTTGGAAGTAAGTACTATGTATGTAATCATTATTTTAAATGTAGGGGCAAACTTCCTTTGGGGATGCATCCATCACTGTTTGTAAATACGTTTTCTTCTGGTGTGTACCTAAATTAATAAATTACATTTGCAGTTTATTTGTATTTAACTTCTCCTATTGATTTCCTTAGCAGAAATATGTTATGACAGTGCCTTATACTCAGGGCTTTTTTTTCTCAGCAGTTGGCACCTGTGTATTTGTCTGTGGTAAATTATTATTCTTTCCTAAGTGCAAGTATGCTGAGGTCAGCTTGCATACACACATAGAACAGCTGCCTCATTTGGTACATGGGGTGGACTGCACTTGCTGCTCAGGGTCTTCATTTTTCCTGTTAAGGATAGCATTACTGCCTTGTCTGTTCCACAGAATTGAAGCAAATACAGAATCTGGTTTCTGGCAGCTCCTTAAATATTTGCACATCATTCAGCTATCTTTTCAACTGCTTCAAATTGCGGCTCCTTTAAACAGATGGAGAAATGAAGATTAAGAACAGTGAGAGTTTCAACACAGAGCAGTGCAAAGATGTTAGAGAAGTGTGGTGAACTTGCTTAGGCTGAGCTGTCAGTTGCTGTAACTGGAAAACCTCAACTGTTGAAAAAATCATGCTCCTCTTTTTTTACCACAGGCAAAATGAGAAATTTTGTCTTCTGGACCATAGTTCCTGCAGCTGTCCTGAAGATTTGAGCAGTGCTTTCAATCTGTTTCCAATTCATTTGCAGTTCTGCTGTCAGGCAGAGTGTTGGGCTCCAGAAGGTGGAGGATACATAGTTTTTGAACTTTGATTATAAGCTGCTTTGTAATTGGTCACCATTATGGAGGAAACGGGGAACAGAGCTTTTCCAAAGTGGCATTCACTTTGGAATGTGATCACTTCACAGTGCTTTAACTGTAAGATTATCCTTTTTGAAGGATAATTTCTCAAAAACTCTTCCATGTCATTCAGCACGATTGTTTCCAGGTGCTGAATGACGTGGAAGAGTTCCCAGTCAGATAAGGATGTGACTATTTAATTGCATAGATCATAAAGTCACAGGTGGCTGGAATATGTTGTGTTAAAGAAAAGATTCATGCTCTTAAAAGGAAGTTCAGAGAATTATGTTATGTTGTTCTCTGTGTAGTGATTGAATCAATCCCAGAATGGCCACGCTTCTGTACATGGCTGAAGGCTGTCCTGTCAGTATGACTTGGGGGGCTACAGTGTTTCAGTCAACAACCAGGATTTCTACTGGTTAAATTCAAATATTGTGATTCTATTTAAAATATTTTTGATAGCCTGAGTGACTGAGAACAAAAGACAGCCTTGTGGAAGTAGTTCTCACCCATCTCTGTCTTTTTATGGAAGAAACAGAAGTTATATTCCTTTCTTGAGGTGATTTTACTGCTAATGATCAGAGACAGCATTAAGTAGAAGTATATTTCTGTTTTGGATCAGGATGAAAAGAATCTCTGATGGAAAGGTGATCTCTATGTAGTCTACATATAAATGAGATTTGCCAGTTCCTACTCCACCTTACAAGCCTTTCAGATAGCCTTTCTTCAGAGCTGACTTCATTTCTGGGATTAGTGATTTGTGCTAATTTTTAATGCCATGTGAGCAATGTTATATAAATAGTTTATAACAGGTTGTCATAGCTGGTTTTTCCCGCTCTAAAAAACAATTGCAGCAGATTTTGAGGCAGTAATTCAGTTGTCTTGCCTTTTGTGAAATTAAAACACAAATCCAGAAGAACTTAATTATGCACAGGAAGTATTGCCAGAGGAAAGGGGCAAAAATGGAGTCCAGTGAATTAAAAACCCCAACATACCATTCCAGTAAACTCTTCTCTACAGAGTGAGTTCCAAGCTCATTGCATTCATAAGAGCTGGAAAAATACTTGTCTTGACCACCACGTTAGTTCTGTACTCAGTGTAGTCTAGCAAAGTAAGTGCAATACTACAATACTTACAATGGTCCCATGATCATACTCTGCTGTTGCTATTTTGGTTTTACCAATGTTCTTAAGACTGGGCTGACTGCAGGGCGCAGGTAACCCAGTGTCTGATTACCAGAACTGATGGCTGTTGTCAGCCAGAGTCCTTCACAGCACAGTTTCTGAGTGTGTGTCTGGATTTAGGGATGTGTGCAAATGAGAAGCTTCTCCTTGCTTGTTGGGAGTATATGGAGATTGTTTGAAACTTCTTCAAGACACGTCTCTTTGTAGAAAAGGTGCTTTATACTTTTCTAAGGCTGTGTCACAAGCTGAATATATCCAAGCTTTTCTTTGTGTCACTGATATTCTTATTTCTAGTAAATACAGTTTTGTGTGGTTTCAGTCTGATTCATACAGTTCAATGTGTTTTCTTTAAAAGAGGTGGAATGGCCAGTGTGCTTTGCTCATGCTGAACTTGGTGACCCACAGATTCATGCACCTGGTTTTTCCCCAGCTGTAACATTATCAGAAAGCAGCAGTGTGATAACTTCATGGCCTCATTTTACCCAGCTGCTCTTTTCTTTCTTCCCGTATTTGGTTGTGGAGTTGATTTTTCTTGTTTGTGGGAGGAGGCTTTCTGCTTTCTATTTTGGCTTTTTTTTATTGCAGTGGATTTTATCCTTGTTCTTTGAATAGTAATTGAAGAAATAAAAACTCCAGATAATAAGCAAGCTGTATATGAGCTTTCATGGCTGTAAATTTTTTGCTTCTTAAAGAAATTAATCTATCTCTTACACTTGTTTGACTTGCTACTGGATAGATTTTTTTTCATCCCGTGGTTTATCTCTTCTTTTACTGCTACTCAAGGTCCACAGTGCAGCAACATCTCTGGCAGCAGATCTTCTGAAATACCATACGGATCATATGGTTCTCAAAGCATTAAAAATCACAGGAGTAGAAGGAAATCTTGAAGCTGTAGCAGAATATACTTGCAAGCTATCAGAGCAGAAAGAGCAGCTTGTTGAGGTAAGTTCACAGCTGCTTTCATTGTATAGGATATTTAGAAAATGAGTGGCTGGATTTGCATCAATCTGTTCTTTAGGAAGGCTTTGGTCTGTGTTTTTTTAACTTTATTTTATTTTCCTAGTATGCTGTTGAATTTTGTATTCTTCTTGTCAGGATCTGTGCCAGAGATGTCACTGTGGCAAGTGACTAGTGTTGTAGAAGGGATTTACATTTGTCCCCAGTTCTCCTCATGGATCTAGACTCAATCTGTATGTAGACATTTGGCCTAAAATATTAATAAAAAAGTAAGATTCTAGATCCAAGAGGAAATGATAAGCCCTTTTTTTCACGCAGCAGGCATTCAGCAATAGCTGGATCCAGGTATATGAGAATGCTGGAACAACATGGTTAAGTTTCTGAACACAGTGAGTTTGATTTTTTTAAGATCAGTCAAGAGGGCCACTGAAAATCTCCTTCCTTTGTGAAAAAACAATGTGTGGAGATGTCAGCCACGTGTACCTTGTTGCTCTCTCTCTCTCTCACAAACAGAGGTACCTATGCCAGCAGGAGATGTACAAATATAAATAACATTGATCTGAAATATGGTGATGCCACCAGCTGTACTTGCATGGTATCTAATACTCATTTCTAAAAATTATGATATACAGGCCTGTATATCCTATACAGAACTATGAATATGCAGAGTCAACAACCTTGAACTTCCAGGATTGGCAGAACAGTGTTTTGAATTCCTAATTTCAGCTCTAATGTCCCCTTGATCTGTGGCTATTTAGTGTTCCAGTTAGACAGTAATTTTTTTTTCAGGCATAACCATGAGGTTAAATAGTGCTTGCATGCGAGACCTTACAGCATGTCTGATGATGGACAGTGCAGTAAGTTTCATACATGCTGTCTGTCTTACAAATTCCTTTTGATCTGAACACTTCCATGCTCCTTCTCAACCCAAGGTTCACTCTTGATCTTCCTAAAAAAAGAGAGAGATAAAGGAAAGAGTATTACTTCCCTAAACTAATTTGACACTGATTTGCTCAAAGATAATTCAGTCCCCTGGATGATGAAAGCCTAAATTTTCCACATGGTTGATAATTGCTGAATAAGCCTGTTCTGCTAAAGTTATTTATGCTACAGTTTTTCCAGGCTCTATATGTGTGTGTTTACTTTCAGTTTTATTCAGTCATAAATATGTGAAATTGTTTTTGTTTCACTTTAATTTAGTTATTAAGACTTTCCTTCCTCAGTGGTTTTCCATATCTTTCAAGTCTGGATTCAGCCCCATTTTTATTTTTAATTCTCCCTGAGAAGCACCCAGCTGTGCAGTCCTCAGTAAATATTTGAAAGGACAATCAGTAACTTCGTGTTTGTGTATATTTTTGTATGTGCACCTTTTCTCAGTACTAATAAATGCACATTTTTTACAATTATTTTCATTTCTTTTTCAAATAATTCAGATGTGTCGCTTATTGAGGCATGTTTCTGGAACTGAGCCCCTTGAGATTACTTGTATACATGCAGAAGATACCTTTCAGGTCACTGGCCCACAGGTATGTTCAGCTTTTAACTGGCCTCTTCTAATACACATAAATCAAAAATTACTTGGGTGAATTTCTAGGAGACCTAATGTTTAACTGTTCCAAGCTTTCATTTCTAAGAAGGAATTTTGCTCTAATGCTGAGTGGTAGCTAAAAGAACGCACAAGAAAGATCATCAAGCCTGCAGATGTCAGATGAATACTCTACAGAGATGTAATAGTAGCAGTTTAATTTTGTGTTTTGCCTGTGGAGGCATTTGTGAATTCATGTGAAACACTGTGTACTAGGACTTGCAATAGCAAATGCTTTGTTCTTTGTCCAGATAATTTCTGCTGCAGAAACCCTGGCATTACATCCATCTAGCAAGATTGCAAAAGAAAATCTTGAGGTGTTCTGTGAGGCCTGGGAGTCTCAACTGAGTGACATGTCTTTGTTGCTAAGAGAAATCAACGATGTGTTTGAAGGAAGAAGAGGTAAGAATGCTGTGTAGAAATAGAAAAATGTAACTTCAAATCTAAGAATTTTAAGTGGGATTTAGGAAATTCTGTTTTCTTAAGAGTGGAGTGCAGTAAACAGTTCTGCATTCCATAGGATCTAGGTATACACAAATATATTTGGTTTCTATAGGTGTCAAATCAGGCTGCTTATTGGTTTGTTTTTTTTTTCAAATAAAAGCAGACATATAGTTAAAGGTCTGATTTACATAAGTTTAGCTATGCTTAATTTTCTGCTCTGGGATTAGTTCTAGCAAAATCAAATGGAACTATTCAAAGGACACAAAACTGTTAGACACAGCGCTTTGCCAGCAGTGTCCAAATACAAGGGATATAGGACTTTCACCCATCCTTTGTTTTATCTAGAACACATCATAAATTCATGACAGTCAAGTTACAACTTGAATTGTGATACGTTTAATTAATGCCCTGTATTTGTGGAAAATACATATATACATATATATTCTGTACTGTCAGCTTGCCTTGTATTCACTTCATAATGTAGTGAATGTAGTTATTTGATTTTTAAACTGCTGTCCTTTCTCCTGGATGGAATTTCTGACGACTCTGCACAATCTTGGGATATTTTCTCTGGTTGGTAAGTTTATTGGTATTTGTACAACATGTAGGAAAAAAGCTTGAAATCTTAAGGAAAAAAAAAATCTGTGTCTACTTTTGGCATAGGGTAATTTACCTTTAAAATGGAAGGCATTTTGGTTTTCATTTTTATACCACATAATTTTCTTTCAGATTATGTCTTTAGTGTAGCCTGCCATGCTTCTTAGAGCTATGTGTTTGTTTCAGTCTTTAAGGTATAATTGCATACAGATAGAATGTAATATATAATAATACTGAATGTCTTGTATTTTTAAGAAAATCGCTCAGGTTCAAAAGCTTAGATTTAGCTAAATACAGGCACTTAAGTTTTTGTATCCAAAACCAGAAAAAGTAAATCTTTATTCAGGTTAGGTGACACTTGATCAATGATACAATATTTCATCTTGCTATTGAGGCCACTTTTTATTTTCAGACTATTTTGCAGTTTAACTTCCTGTTCTTGATTTTTTTTTTTTTTTTTGTGTAAGCACTTCTTTTCTGCCAGTATTTTGAGCACAGTAGCAGCCAATCGCCAGGTGCAATGTCTTAAATTGTTTGCTGCTAGTTGGTGAATGAATGTGTGCCTGAGTTTCAAGACCTGTGAAAAGAAAACGTAGGTTGAAATTCTGAGTGGGTTTACAAGAATTGTGTGTACTGTAGGTTATTGGCAGTTTGAGACTTTTGAGAAAAACATGATTGTTATCCCAGCTGTTCTTCCACCTTGGTCTGGAATACCACATAAATATGTGCAGCAATCAGAGAGCCTGTTCATGGGCCTTTTAACTTTCAGCAGATTTTTTGTCTATTTGTTTTGGGAGCCAGGGTCACATTATCTTTACTTAAGGAGAATATTTTATAAAACAAAACTTAAATTGTGATATTATGCTATTGTTAATGTGTTAGAATAAATTCAGAATCTTTAGGGCTCATCATGCAGTATCTGATTTCTTCATATTCATACAATGGTCTATCAAGGTTGAATGATAACCTTTTTATATATTTATATCTATCTCTGTGTGTGTGCGTACATATATATATAGATATTACTGTATTTAAAAATAACAGGATGAGAATCATGCAGCCACAGCAAAGCTTATCCTTGGCTCTCCAAATTGGTCTTGATGTCAGATGCTCAGCCTCTTCTGTAGATAATAACTTTCTCTTGGGGCTGCTGATGGCAGATAACATATTTTCTACAAGAGATGTTTTCCACTTTCTTTAAAGCATCATTTCACAAGGGCAACCCAACATCCTTGTTTGAAAGAGAGAAAGGAGAATGGGTAGGCGTTGCTAAGCAGGTTGAAGGCCATTGGGAGTGATGCAGAGAAGCCTTCTCTTGTTTGGCATAACCACACAAGTGTGTTCTTGTTAGTGTCTCTCATTTCCTCAGTCTGTCTTTCAGCATAAAGTGTTCAGATACCACCACTGGTAATGCATTAACCATAGCTTGTGTTCTCTCTGTGGCCTTGGCTACATTGGATCTTGTATTGCCAAAACACTGTTCAGAAATCTCCATTTTCCTGGTCACGTAGTCTCGCCTAGTAAGAGACTTTCATGTGAATCTGCATTGTTTTATAGTAGCCACCAATTATGTTCTTAGAGGTAATTTGTCTCTAAGATCCACCTGTCCTCTACAAAGTTTTCCTGTGTATTGTGGGCTCATCTGGTTTTGTTTGCTTGTTTTCTCTTGTTGGACTTAAGAGTGACTCTTGTCATTAAACAAAAGAGGGACAGGAAAAATTTTGCCCAAATAGCCCCACCTATTTTCTACCAGAAAATACCCGTAAGTTACTTTGCCACTTCCAACATTTTCCTTCACTGAGAAAACACAACTGGTAATCCAGTAAATAAATGAAACTAACAAACTTACTTGCTCAGAGATTATGGGAGTGGCATTCACAAAACTTTTGCCTCCAAACATGATGGAGTTTCACAATATTTGCTAAGACTTTATTCTTCTCGTAATTCATGATACTTTGTCTTAATGTTGAGGTTGGTAGAAGTGTCTTTATTTTACAGACTAAAATGTATAAAGTGCTTTATTCCTAGTAAAATTGTGACTGTATGTAACAAGAGATAGAATTACAGTAAGAGGTATATTTTTTTTCTCCTCAGTTTAAAAACTTGTATTTTTGTACTACCAATTTTAATGTTTGGCTTTGTTAGAGAGTTCAGAATACAGCTTAAGATGTAAAAATTGAATGGTGACTAAATGTGCTGGACACATCAAATAAAAGAAGCATTTTTCTGATTACACTAGATCCATATTGTTTATACGCATTTCTTTATTTTTATGAGCAATTGCATAGCTCCTTATCCAGTGTTTTTTTCATAACATAAAATGAGGTATTTCTCATGCTGATGTTCCAAATGCACATGGGAGGAGCTGGATTTAGCTTGAAAGTGAAGCAATATTTTACTCAGTTTTAATGAAATTATACCAGAACATGCCCAAATTAAAAAGGGCGTCTCTTGGGGAGCAGGATTCACCGGTACACGGGGGGAGGTTGGTGAGCTCAGCCCACTAACCCTCATTTGTATGTTGGAAATGTTCCTGTGCAGAACTGTACAGCAAGGCAGAGTTGTCTTCCTTTTGCTCAATCCTAAACCACTTTTTGACCTAGCAGTGAGGAGGCCTGTTCTTCACCATGTTGGTGTGTCCAGGCTGGGATGAGGAGGGTGACAAGCCTCCTCCAGAGGATGGTGGCTCTTGCCAGGCATGGGAAGTTTGGTTCTGCCCACAGAGGGATGGTTTGGTTCATTTCCATTTGATGCTTAACTCTGAGGCTTTCGCACTGTGAGATGAACCACCTTACAAAAGTACCTTTCATCAATCCAAGCTGCAGGATGTCAGCCAGTCCCTTTTTTCTAATGTTTTGGATTGAACATGGTGGAGAAGAATGTAAATAAATAATCTTCTGGTTTGTTCCTTTGTAACTTGGGTCAGAAGTGAGAGAATGGTTTCTGAAGATAACATACTTTTCTGCCCTCCTCTTCTTTTTGCCCACTTGATTTGAGAGGAGTTGAATGACCATGAGGTTTTTGAAGAGCTGTAGGTGATGAATAGGTGATACAGATCAAAATTTCAGAATTAGGAAGCTCAAATTCTTGAAAGAGGAGTGAAGCAGGCCTGCTGTCATACTCTCAGAGAAGAAGTGACATCAAAAGTGGGAACTAAAAGTTGAAATTGGGCTATTACGGAGGAAAGAACAGGATTGGAACTAGTAGAAAGCAGAAAATTGGAAGACAAAGAAAATGAAATAATGAAAATTAATTTTAAGAGAAAAGAAAGGAAAAACATGTTTAAGAAAACACAGGGAAAAAAAAGGCAGAGTCAAATAAAAAGAAAACCATCATGTGGTGAAAAAAACCTCTTGATACAAGAGCGAAGATCTGACACACAAATTAAGGAAACTAAATACTGAAAAACTGTAGATGTATATTCTGTTAATGGAATAAAATAAAAGTTCTGTGATTACACTGATGGAATTAAGTATTTTCTGATTAAGTAGGATTATCTCTGACCCGAGTTGATCTGCTCTTTTAAAAGGCCTGGTATCTGTGTGTCCAGTGAAATGTGTTTTTAGTGTGAGTATTTTGTGGTCTTCAGGGATTTTTAAAATGTTCCAAGAATTAGTTACATCTTTCTTCTTTTTGAATATGGTGAGCAACTAAATCTTGCTAAGCCAAATATTGGGAATTATTAGAAGAGCAAAGGCGATTTTAATTTTTTTGTTTGCAACCACTTTCCATTTGGTTTCCGTGATTCTGAATGCCTGCCTTGTGTGTGCACTATGTCATTGCAGTAAGCATTTTAATTCTATTTATCATGTCAAAGCTTTTTGTGTTTGAACTTCCTAACAAGGCACAAAAAGTTTTTATGTAGCTCCAAGGAGATCTTTTATGCTGCGGAATTTAAAATTGGAAGTTCACTTTTGTTCTTGGTATGTCTTAGATGCTTTCTTACATGCCCTTTAGCTGATGTTTTGATGTATAGGATGTTGTAAATGACTTCTCATAATTTATAACAGTCTTTAGGGAGAAATCTTGCTTGGATACATGTTTGGGCAATTAATATCCAAATAACTCTGCATTCTGAAAAAAAATATGGTTATGCAGCTTGGACCCTGTTAGCTCATTCATATTTGCAAAACTGCATATGGGAAGAAAAAGGTCATCTTAGAAAGGAAGGTTCCATTTTTTTTATTTTTCAAAAGGGTTGAAGGATGCTTGTTGCCATCCTAAAATTTTAGTCAGTTGCCTAGACACTGAGATTATGATCTTCCTGTTGGGTTGGGAGATAAACAGTATGCTTTCAAAAAATTCTCAATGCACAAAAGAGCTGTGTTCATAGGACTCAGGGTGGGATTTCTCTAGGAGCTGATACAAGAGGAGGAATGAGCATTTGTAGAGGGGTTTATTGCTTGTTCTTTGTTGCAGTGCATCCTCTCTATGTAAACTTGTACTGACCTCCATTGTAGTAGCCCTTGGGTTTTAGTTGTTGGGCGTGGGGGTTTTTTGGTAGTACCAATGTCTCACTGACATTCAAGATTTTTACTTATTTTAGTTTGGTTTAGCAGACTTTCCTCTCCTGAATCTATTGTAATAAATGCAAGTCTTCAGAGACTATTATGTCTTCTGGTAATTGAAACTCTAATCATGGGCTGTTAGCCCAGGCACTATTTCTTCTTGAAACTAAAATCTTCCTATCAACTTTTAGGTAATACCCTAAAAGGATTTTTTCCTTCTTAATTTGCTTTGCTCAGACTTGGAATGTTGTAGGCTTCTGGCAATACAAGAAACAATTCAATAAGCGTGTAAAATGCTGTAGAACTTCCTTCTTTATAAAATACAGCCCATGCCAAGAAACACTTTTGTGTTCTGTATTTTGCGACAAAATAACTGCATGTAGCTAGTAAGTCATTGGAGAGAGTTGCTTTATTTACTTGTGAAATATGCAGGACACTAGACATATTACTGAGGGACATGTTCAGAGCTTTCTTAATTGCCAGTTGCTAAAATCTGAGCAGTACAGAGCCCTTGGCCTGTCTCTGAAAGCATGAGACAGAGAATCTTCTGCAGTGTTCAGAGAGGAGGAATTACAGGTAAGTAATTTGCTTTCATAGTACTGCAATTTAAGAAAGAATGAAGTAAGGCATTTGATCCCACTGATTAAAATCTGCGTACAGATTTTGGTATAAACCTGTGTGTTCTTCATAGGAGAGAAGCGTGTCTACCTATCACTGCCCAGACCAGGGGTAAGTTGCTTTGGGGTTTGTTGTGTTTACTCTGTATCTGCTGTTCTCTGTTTGACATTTTTCCCTGCTATAACTTGATGAGAACATTACAGTATCCTGGTAACATGCATCCTGACTGGGTGGCTGAGAGTAAAATAGAAAAATTGTCAATGTCAAAATGAATAATAAATAATATTAATTTATAATAATGAATAATAATCTGAAGACCAATGTAACTAGTTATGTAATGTGCTTTAATCACTTTGATTGTACATAAACTTTAATTCCCGTTCATTAATTTTTTTTACCACATACTCTACTGTCACGCCATATAATAAAAAAAGTGCATTGTTGCTGTTAAAACAGTAGGAATATGCTGCAATATAGTGAAAACTAAAAGAAAAAATAGATCATACTTCCAAAACTTAACCTTGTAGCCCGAGTTAACTTATTTGGAACAAGGTTTCATATTCGAGCCTGTTGTAGCCTCTTTAAATAATGAATTCTTATTTCCTTCTTTGATCTTAAGTGTGTTAAATGTAGAGAAAAAAGTTACACCAAATACCCAGTTTTTAGGCATGAGGTATTTAACAACCTTAGCTGATTATAATTGATATTGCAATGTTTCTGAGAGCATCTCTGTGTTAGGAAGCCTCCTAAACCTTGCAAGTGTCTTGTAGTCAGTCATTTGATCCACTTGCTATGAACTGAATCTTTCCATGGGTAGGAAAAAGGGAAAGAATGGTCTCAAAAGGTACAGTAAGCTCTAGCTTTTTTCTTTCTCTCGTTGCTTGCTTTTTTTAACCTGTACTGTTGAGGAATTTGGGTTTGAAATGGTCTTCTCTCTCTGTGTCTTCTGTTGTGCAGTTCTACAGCTTCAAACACAATACAATTTCTGATTCTTAATGAAAAGAGAAAAGCTTTATAAATCAAATATTTATTAAAAAAGTGTTAGAAATCCAGTCTGCAGACTTAAATAAAATATGTTAGGCTGCATGAGCATGGGTGAATTTCACAATTATGGAACAAAATATTGAAACTTTGTATAGGCTTTCTGTCCCTGACCAGTTTCTGACTAAGACACATAGCTTCCGGACTTCATAATTTAGAGATTAAATGTTTGCAGTCAGAGTCCCACTTGTTTTAAAAAATACCTCAATAAAAATTTTGTGATCAGCATTTAAACAGTTCTGCCTTGTTATTGTTGGAAAAGTTGGTGCCTTGTTTTTGAGATTTGCAAGATACTTGCCCTTGTGGGGAGTTACAAATGCACAGTTTGAAAGTAGACAGAAAATGTAGATTGCATCCATAGGACACCAGAGTTTCTTCGCAGAGCATTTTCTTTGCCTAGCTGATGCTTTGAGCTTTGGAACTGCCTCTCTTCCTGGTGCTGTTCCTCTCAGCAGAGCCTCTCCTCCCCCTGCTGCCACCACAGATCTGCTGTGCCTGGTGGACGCCCACGCTGTCCCTGCACAGAGGCCACACTGTTCCTGCCAATCTAATTAGATCATACATTTTGTAACATCTTAATTGCTGTTTGCTGGTAATGAATGGCAGGCACCCTAGACCATGCTGTAGATGAGGACCAGAGCAGCAGCGATGATTCATGTGTGTACTTAATACATATTTTTTCTCTATAAAGTGTTGAATCATAACATATCTACTGATCTGACTTTTAACAATAGTACTATTCAAATAATGCAAGTGAACACCAGAGTGGAGAAAACTGGAAAAACATTCTGAGTTTTCTTTAGTTATTTGTGAATGGAAAAACTGACTTGTTGTAACCAGTGCTGGTTTTCTTGAATACCCTTCACTCTGCAGGTTAAATATTTGCCATACCTTCTAGACCAAAGTTTGTGCTTACAAACAAATCTAGTTTGGTTTTGTCTTCCTTTCTTTTTTAAAGACACTGCCTTAAAAACAGCATTTCTGCAATTGCATTTCTAATATGCAGTATTGTCAAATCTCAGTTAGGAGTATCAGTCTTTGTGCTAAATGTTTTGATATGAGATCAGCATTTCTAATACATAGGCAGAATTGCAGTGTCTAGTCTGGGTAGACATTCATAAGATTCAGAATATTTAAACATTTTTGGATGGGAAAAGAGAAATGGCAGAAAGCAAAACTGAGCACCAAATTGCACTATAAACTTCAGTATGAATACTTTTCCTCAGATTCTTGAAGTGAGAGATGGAGATGGCACCTGAATCTCATTTCTGATGCTGTTCACAATGAACAGTGTTGTTTCTTGCTTATTTTTATCCCTGCAGGCATTACTGAGCCTAATTTGCCCAAGTACTCCCACTAATGAATAGCAGCAGGTTTTTTTCAGAATCTCAGACAAGGCTCTCAGTTGGGCACTGAGATTATCCAGCTTCCTCCTGTGCCTCACACCTCTCCAAGTTATGACACCAACTTTGTACTATTCCTCTGCACTCCAGTGGTTTCTGAGTGTGGACTGTGCCTCGCACTTCTGGTGGTTTTGCTGTCTTTGCAGAGTGGCAGCACCAGCACATGAAATTAAAGCCAAGAGCAGCAAATAATTATGAAAGAAATGATGAATTACTGCCTAAGTGTGTGCTCTTAGGCAGTAATTCACCTAAGTGTGGCAAGCACTGCCTTACCAGGTAGTCCACTCACATCAGTACCACTAATTACTGTTTAATATGAGCTAGCATTTGGCTTGCAGCCAGACTGATATTTTGGTTAGTTCATGACCTAAATAAAATAAGGATACCTATTAAAAGAGCACAGTGTCAGTATTTGTTTACAGCTGCTTCCCCAGAGTGACAGAGAATAATGGGCTGCTCCCTCACACCAGCATTCATATGGGTTGTAGCCTACATCAGCTTGCTGTTAGCCAAATCGGCATCCTTGTTATATCAGTATCATAAGCAATAGAAAAATCAGTGCAGGAGTACTTGCTTAAGACTGTTTAGTACTGGGTATTATTGAGGATTTACAGGGTAAAGGGAAGAGACTGTGTTAGATTAGGAAGTCGAGCCTGAGAACTGTGGAAGAGGTCTTTCCCTTGCAATTTCAAGGCATCTGCACCTGCCATTCAGGACAGACAGATCAGAACAGCTTCTCAGTTCCTGCTGAGAAGTTTGTTTGAACCTCTGGAACTCTCCTGCAAAGTCTTTCTCTGAATATAGAGCTATCTCTTTAAGATTTGCTAGTAAAATTATTACCAATTCCTTTTATTTAAAAATATTATTTTTTGTTTGAAACAGAAGCATAATGCAAATCTGAAAGCATTAAAGCCAGTCAAACTAGACACTGAGGTAAGATGCCATCATTTTAATAAAAAACCTCATATTTTAATCTTGTCTGAGGAATATTTTTTAAGTGCCATAAATATTGTTACCATTTACAGGAACAGGCGAAAATTGCAAAACTTGGATTAGAATTGCATCTATTAACATCCGATGTGGATTCTGAGACAGAGAAATGGGAAGATCAGGAGAATGAGATCGTGCAACATGGGCAAGGCATGTCAAGTATGGCCTACTCCATGTATTTATTTACCAGGTAATTACACTGCACGTGGCAAATTTTGGTGGGAAAAAAGAGCATTAACAGTATTAAATAGAAAGAACAAATTACATTTTCAGAGCATAATAACTGGGACCCATTTAGAAAAGAACTTGATTCTGTCTGTAGGCTTCATAAAATTTTGTAAATTTCTAAACTGTTTTAAAACCTTCTAATTTTAACCACCCCTTTTATTTTTAAATGGCTAAACACCTGTTTTGTTGGAGGGAATCTATTTAAAGGTCTCTTGGGTACAGAAAACATTTTAAGAAGTATGTTCATAAATACTTTGAAAATAAAGGGAATTAAAGCACAAGTATATACCTGTAGATGAGATATAACTGTAGATGAGAATTACTGATCCTTGCTGTAGTGAAAAGTGTTTATCTGAAACTTGCTTGTGCAATGTCAGCTTTCTTACTTGAAGAATTTAGGTTTGCTGGGGATTATTTTATCAGAGTTGAGATTTTTTTGTCACCTACTAGTCCAGTTATACTCAGTATGCCAGAGACGTGGATTTTTAATCTTGTTTAGCTTATGACAACTGAGCCATTGTTAATTCCCCAACAGTGCTGTATCTACTGAGGTGTTAATGTAATATTTTTTAATGCAGTTCCTATAGGTAGTTATTGTTGTGTCTAGTATCTTCTCAAAGACTGATATTTACAGTTCACTGGTGTGACCTGTAAAATGTTCAGTGGTGAGACTATAATTTTTTTTAAGTAGCAACCAAAATAATTTGCAGTCTATAAATGGTGTATCTTCTGCTTTTGTTATTTTCCACAGAGGAGAAGGACTTCTGAAAACTACTCAAGATTTATTTCATCAGGCAGAGGTAATGTATTTTTAACTAAATAGGACATAGACACTCTGAATGAAGCCAAACAGGAACTTCAGGGTCTGTTCCTTTACACATACCTACAGTGTACCATGAATTGACTGGCAGCTGTAGATTTTGAGCAGCCTACATATTGGTACATATTCTGAAAGTGAACTTCCCAGTGTTCCAGTGGTAGCTTCAGAAAGGATCATTACACTGATAGATTCCAGCTAGGAGGAGGGATAGCAAACTGGCATTATGGCAAATACAGTGGACTTCAACACATTTGTATTATTTGTTGTGTCACTCAGTCCCTGCTAGTGTTAACAGATACTAAATCCTAGCCTGAGCAGCAGGATTTTCCTGAGAAAGCAAGCAGATGTGGGATGCTATTTCCAGGATGCATGCCTGTGTGTAACAGGACACCGGATTACCATTGAAAGGACAATAAAACAGGGCCGGTGTCACCTACCCACAAAACATTTGTGAGCTGCCACAGTGCAAAAAATAATTGGAAGTTGAGGGTTTTGTTATATGTAAAGGGAAAGCCTTTAAACTCTGCTTATCTGTGAGGATGGCAGTTTGTAGTGTAGCTTGTTATTTCAGAAGTCACTGCAAACTGCTGACTTGTGAATTACAGATGTATACAATTATTACAAGTATTTCCTGCTACCTTTTTACTTAAAAGCACACTATTAAAACAGGAGGGAAAAAGCCTCCTGTTGTGATTCATTTTGTTATATGCTTTCTCCTCTCAGATTTTTGCCACAGAGGGCACAAAGCTTGCTTCAGCTCTTCATGCTCTTTCTGATCAGGTGAGGTTATTACATCAGTGATATTGCTTAGAAGGTGCTTGTGCTATCTTCTCCCTTAACTTCATCTTGTAGTCTAACACAGAGTTATTTTGTCTTCCTGGACCACATACCAGGTACATGATGACAAGCCTTTGCTTCTGTTGGAAGCTGAAAAACTAATTTCTATGTGCAAGCAGCTCCAGATAACAGCTAAAGCTTCTGCTCAGGGTAAAAGTGCTACATTTACAAAGGTAAGGTAAAAATTATATATATTTCTTAAAGTAACACCTACCTTGTTTTGAAATAAAGTACTTTACTAATTTATGCTCTAGTTAAAATATGGATCTAGGTTGCAGTAGTACTGTAATCCACTAGAACTCCATTTGAATAAACAGGAACTGTAATTAAGTGTACCTCAGTATGGACTTAAAATTTAATGAAGGTAATATGTATTTCTCTCACTGTAATAATTACTGTAATTATTGTTACTGATGATTAACATAAACGTAACAAATTCCAAACCCCCAACTCCACTACTGAAACACATTTGCGTCTCAGTAGGTAGTGTCTACTCTGGACTGCACAGATTTTTTTCCCAATATTCATATTTGCTATAGATTACTACAGAGACAGCTGCCATGAAAGTTCCGTCACTGTTAACACAAGACATAGATCTGCAAAGATCAGAGGGGATCAGTATCCCTTAGCCAGCAGTGATCAGTGTGAGCAAGACCATTTCCATGCACCTGGATGTTTGTTCCCTTTGGCTGTGGAAAGGGTGTTTCAGTTTTACAGCAAGGTGTGAAACTGGCTAAAGCATGCAAGCACTCAGAACCAAACTGAGCACCTTGGGGCCACTGTGTGGTTTGTTTTACCCTCTCTGTATTAAATGGGAACTCCAGTCTGTTTGTTCAGTGATGTATCAGTACACGGCAATAATAGGTTCTCAAACTAATGTTCCATGGCTCAGACCTATGACCTGTGCTGAGTGTTAAGATTTAAGATAACTTTCAGTGTAACATCAAACTAAGGCTTAGATGATGCATGGCTTTCTAAATCATGCTGGCAAGACATAAAACAAAAGGAAAACCATGAAGAATTGTGATGATTCATACTTAGATTGTAAGAGCTCCTTTCCAAAAGACTTCTGTTTCATATAATATTATTAGTAGTTCATTCTCCTGGGATGTGCCTGCATCATAGCTCAAGTTGTGCAAAACAGAAGGGATGCTCTTGTTTTACATATACTATACAGAGAAATTTCAAAAAATGTAAGCAAACCCACTTGATTAGGAGATATTTCAAAAGGACAGGTATTACTTAACCCAGCTCAAAGCAGATAACCATCTCATGCCAAAAACAACTGCCTAACTAACACAAGTATTGAGTGGTGTTCTCTAATATTAATTGTCTTGTTTAGGTTGATGCATGCATTCTGAAAACAAGGAATGTGATGACGCTGTTATGTCAGCTTCTTCCACTTTGCTGCAAATTACTGAGAAAGGTGAGTACTTGCTTAATCTGTGCTATTTGAAGGTTTTGGGGGTTGTTTGGTTGTGTTGTTTGTTTGTTTTTAAGAATTCTTTTTTATATACCTATGCAGAGTAAAGCGGGAAATGGTTGTCTTAAGCCTGCTCCGCCATGGAAAGAAGACAGAATAGGAACTGGTGCAAATGCACGTGCTCCAGAAAGAAGAGTGGACACATTTGGCATCAAGTCTTTAGAAAATCATGTAACAAACATGACGTTTTTAGAGAGCAAATAATCATAGCACTGTGAGAAATGCAGGAACTCCCATTTGAAAATAACACTTGCTGAAGTTTCAATACTGCTTTCTCTTGTGGAAAGTCAAGCCAGGTTAATTTGATATAAAACTGTTGACCTTTGTCACATCTAATAGATGTCCCATTACTTAGCCATTAAAACACCAGCTAGTCTAAATGCTCTGTATTTTTATAATGTGAATGCCTTTCCTACGCTCACTATTGATACCGATTTTGTAATTAATGCTTATGAATGTCTTAATGGATGTGTCCACCCAAAGATGCTGCTAATAGACATTTTATGTAAAGACCTCTGTGCTGCATACGCTATATGTAACACTACTGTTGAAGTCTGTAAACTCATCTCTGGCCTATTTCAGTCTATGTATTTGATAAAGCAGAATCAGGAATATAGTCTGAAAGGCTGTGGCCTGAAGCACTGAAATATGACTTTAGTTACAAGTTATACCTGCAATGAAGTAGTCCTAGGGAAAAAAAACAAACTCTTTCAATAACTGCACCTCTAAATTTTAATCTTGACATGATTCATCTCTACAAAAAGGGTATTTCTAAGAGATTAAGAGTCTTGACTTCAACCCTTTTTCTTTTACCCTATTTGTAGATGGCAGTTGTTGCTTTCTTTTTTATTAATACTGAGCAGAATTTGAGTTGCCTGTAGAACCACTGAAGTATTATGCAGACTTGACATTATGCCATTTAAAATTGAAGAAAATAGATACTGATTATTACAAAATTCTGTACAAAGGGCATTATTTGACTTCAAGATACTACAAAAGTACAACTTCATGTGAAATATGTATTTTCAAGTTTATCTGCTCTTTGTACATAGGCTTTTGTTGTGTTTTTATTTTCCATTCACTGTGTCAAACTCCATATTTTATTAGTTTAGCTAATTTACATGATAGCTAAATGCTATGATTTTTCTATATATACTATGCTTGCATTAAGCAGAAGCAAAGCTGATTGTGGAACGTAAATAATCTGCAGCATGTCATTCTGAGCTTATTTAAAAACCTGTAGTCCTAGAATTCAGAAAAAAAGAAAAAAATTACATCAAGTTTTTACAGAAATTTTAATATACAAACTATTTGAACTGGTTTATTCTTTTATGAATCAAGGAGTTTAGTTCCACTTTTAAAAACTGGCACTGGGCCTTTTCAATACTATAAAACTCACAGTGTATACAATAAAAGTCACTTATTTAGTATCAAACGCAGACAGGAAGTGTAGAATTGATTTCATGAAGCAGAACTGCGGCGTTTCAACAAAACTTCCTCGTACTCCTTCTGTGTCAGAAGTCCCTGAGTTATACTCTTGCTTTCTTCAAATTTGGGTAGAACCACTGCGATGTACCCCTCAGTTGATGGCTAAAAAGCGAGACTGAAGTTAGCAGTGAAATAAAAGCTGAAAAATAAAGAACAAGAAAGTGTCTTACCTTTTCTTGCAGAAGAGCAGGATTACTAAGGATGTTCTCATTCACTTCAATCAGCCGCCCTCGTATGCAACTGCAAAAGTGTTCAGATTCTGTAGATGTTTGTGGTAGGTCAAGGCAAGAAAAAAATGGGAAAAACCTTACCTGTAAATGGTGTATTCCTCTCCATCTGATGAAGAGATCCTGCACAGAGGGGCAAGTTCTGTTAAAAACTGGGCTCCCTGCATTTGGAAAATAAATAAACATGTCTGTAGTTTTAATTACACAGGGCTTCTAACAGTATTACCATCAGCAATGTCTAAAAGGAAGGATGTGTGATATTTATGGATCATTCCAAGTCCTAGAGGTGTGCTTCCCGATAGAAGGGAAGATGCCAACTTAGTTATGTGCACAAATAAAAAGAGAAGCTTGTTACAAGCTTACAGATTTAGTCATAATTGTATTGTAGCAAAATTGTAGCAAACTGGTATTTCGATGAGCCTAAAGTCAGGGGTGAGAAAAGAGGAACAGCACCACTGATTTTGGTGTAAGCAAGTTAAACTGCATCTTCAAAACCCCACCACATTGAACTGACGCATCTACTACCTAGATCTACTTGAAAAAAACAGTCTCCAACCCCTTTACAACTTCTTGGAAATAATTTTTTATTATTTTAGGGATGTATATGTCCCTCAGTACATTACCAGAATAGTTACTGGAGGCAAGGGGGTTTCAGCAACACTGGAAACCACCAGTGCAAGACCCTGGCTGGGACAGGCAGCAAGGCACCTCTTGAGGAAGTCTAAATTCTTCAAGTGCTTGAATTCTTCAAGAGGGGCTGGTTTAAAATGAAATATAAAAGTAATCTACTGGGTTTCTATCCAAGAAAGGACAGAAATAGCTCAGGCAGTGTGAGAGATTAAACTGAAAACTATGGAAATCAAAAAACTGAAAACTATGGAAATCAAAAAGCCATACCCTTTTTGACTTCCCCGACACCTTATTCTGAAGTCTGCTACAGTTTGCACTGATTTGGTAATTAATGTTTTTAATTGTTTTCCCACTTTGAAGAAGAGGGTGGGCTTCTGCCAAGGTGATGACACAGATTCTGCAAAAGAAAAAAGAATACAATTATTCTACTGTAGTTGTAAGAAGCCACCCCTTTGTGCTCTAAGCAAGTCCCACAACCTTCTTTGCCTATCTCATTTGACACCTGCTGTACCAAACTGGATGAAAAAGGCATTCTGACCTACAGCCATTCCCATAGAAAATGCCTCATTTTGAGATACCAGACTGGATTGTCAAAAGCCCTACACTTCTTTCTGAAACAGAACCACTGCTTTTAAATAAGCCAGTGCTGCTCTATCTGTTGTACCCCAAGAGAGCATGGCTGGTTCATTTCAGCCAGTAGCTGAAGTAGATACGACAAACAAGTAAAGCATGGTGTGCTTTTGTCACAAAATGTAACACAAAGCAATCTTTCTCAACAGCTAAAGGCCCTTTGTGGTAAGCAGTTACAAGTGATGAATCCTTCGATGATCTGGGCCTTAGTTAACTTGCTGCTTGCATGTCATTTTCTTCTAAAGGAGGGTTATTTCGTATCATGACACTGGACAGTTTGAGACAAACCCAGCCTGCCTGGCCTACAACCATGCCTAATGCACAAGCATGAACTTGCCAGTAAATGAAGAGTGGAAGATATTCTGTTTGAGAGTATAAAACCTACAGCAAGCACCAGAATCAACAGAAGAGAGACTGGGGAGCAAACCAGTGCACAGAACACATCTCTCTCTCTGTGGATGCAGTATCCATCTCCCCACACTCCTCCTGGGGAGTTCTGGCTTCGCGGCTCCCACAAGAGGGAGCTGGATCCTGGTGAATGCATCCAGCATGTCCTAGCAGCAAAGCTACCTCCCTTCACCCCAGCCTCTTTCTCAGGGGAAGGTGACAAGTTATCTTCGAGCTGTCACCTGATGGAGCTGAGACCTCACAAAACAAAAAATCAAGAGACAACTTTACACTGCCTAGAAACAGCAAACTGAGCCACAGCCCTATACATAATAATGGTAAAATACAGAACATCTGGCTAAGCTGCTGTGGAATCCAAGGGTCCTGTTATTTCAGAATTCAAAGTAGCAGAACAGTGTTCATAGAGAATTGAACAAATCAATAGGATTTAAATGATTGTTTATATCAGACACCTGAGATAAGTAACCTTGTATTTAGTATTCAGTACAAATAGAAAGGTGTCCTTCCTGTTAAGTGAAGGTACTCTGGTTTTCCTTTTGAAAAAAATTGAGGAAGAACTGCAGGAAACAGCCACAGAGAAGCTCCAGCTCCAAAGGCTGCAGCCAGGTGATGGTTCTGCCCTGTGCCAAGCGTGCCCTTCCTTTTGCTCTGAATTCCTAGAGCAGGCAACTCACCATGAACACAAATGCTGCCTCACCTTCCCTCGACCCATGAGCCACTGGCCTGCCAGGTTTTGTGTGGACAGTAGTTAGGTTCTGTTCTTCCCACTGGGACTAAACACTCCAGAAATGTTCCTGATGCCCCAACAGGCTGCAGCAGGGGGAGGTAAGCTATGGAAGGAGACCTCACATCAGGTACAGGTTGATATACTCCAAATAACTGGATATCCAGCTATATCCAAGCAGAACCAAGACACTTTCCTATCTTGCCTTCACTATCCATTAGTATGCACGTGTACACGGAAAAACAATGAAGTTTTATCTAGAAAAAGCTGGATGTTTGTTCAAACTGAGGAGTTCTAAATCAAGTTAAACCGTCTCCTTCAAAATGTCATTAGGCAAAGGCCTTTTGGAGCGTAGCTCTCGTGCTACTGATGCTCACAGAATGAATCAGGTTAGAAAAGACCTCAGAGATCCAGTCCAGCCTATGACCGAACACCACCGTGTCAACTGGAGGCCGGCTCTGAGCGCCACGTCCAGGCTTTCCATAAGCACTCCTAGGGACGGGTATGGGGCCCTTCCAGCAGGAGGTGGTGCCAGGGAGCGAGGGCAGCACCACGGACACCGCTGAGCACTAAGAGGGAGGTGTGGGGGCCCTCAGCGGGCAAGAGGCCAAGCCTCACCGCTTCGCATTGGAGCGGCAATTAAAGCATGGGGAGGCCGATTTCTCACTGTCATAACCTCCCACCTTCCCGGACACCGCAGGCGCGCCCGGTGCTGTGTCCCAGGCCAGCCCTGTCCGTGTCCCGGCTGCTGCAGCCGCCGCCGCTNCGGCCCTCGCCCCGCCCCGCCCCGGGAACCCTGAGGAATACAGCAGTACCTTTCTTTTCTCTCTCTCTTCTCCGGGCTGTAACATCTTTCGCCGTATCCGCATCACTGAGAAAAACGCTCAGACGCCTGCGGTTTGGTTCAGTGGTTTATTTTCTCTAGCACACAGCAACACAGTAACAGCTACAGTGACCATATATGCACACACCAAAAACGTACTTAAAAAAACCCCGAAACTAAAAAACAAACCAACCAGCAAAAAACACATTCCAATAATACATCTTTTCTCGTGGAAAACAGAACGACCCATTTTTTCCACAGAGATTTTAATTGCTCTGGTGTCTTAGTGCAGGCAGCAGGAGAGCCTCTGTGAATTTCATTTCAGCCTTTGAATTCCGTTTCAGCCTGGGTTGTGTTTTATATAAACATAAGACCTGCATTCCGACAACAGACGTGGCATCACATTTAGGCACAAAGGATGCAGAGAAACCGTACCAGCACCTGATCCCCACAGTCCAGGCAGGGGAGAATTCGAGAACCTCTACACCTTTGTTCTGACTGCTGCTGTCCACCTCTTCCGTAAAAATACAGGCAAAACCGATTAGAATATATTACAGAAAAAAAACAAAACAAAATTGATTCCAGCATTGTTTGCCTATTCTGTTCACCAGTATCCAGCACAGGCACCAAAGGCAGCTGTAACAACATAAAAATCATGGTCTGTACCATTATTATGCTACAGACAGATATACAAAGCAGACACACTTGCATTTATTATCCAGAGTAGCCAGGCACATTAAAAACTGCTGCAGAAAAATATATGCGTAAAAATAAAGGGCTACTTAGAGGCTCTGCCCCACCAGTTTGCCAAACCATGAGTATTTCTAACACAAGTACATTGCAACAGATGCAGGTTCTACTTTATAAGGATGACAAAGAGAAACAACAACAAAGCAAACAAACCAACTCAAACAAAAAGAACAACCAACCTTTTGTCATCCTGCTGATACAAAACTACAGCAATTTTTAGTCTGTAGCTTTCTCAGTTATCAGTTTGGACAGCTGCCTGTCATGGACATTTCTCCATCAATGATTGAAGAGCACTGAATGGGTAGAATATGCTTATGTAAAGAATAAAGACACTTCTGCCCACATTCTCTAAAGGCCATTAAATTTTCTTCTTAAATTAGCAATGTGTTTTGCTATGTGGATATTTTAATTTCAGTTGAGTACATCAAAAGCCAGCCAAGAACCCACTGGAAACACTGAAATTTGTAGATTTATCTCCATCATTTAGTCATTGATCTTAAAATCTCTTGAGCAACAGTAGGCTACCTGCCCGCTTCCTGTGTCATATGCAGACAAGAGAAGTCCAGCTGAACTGGCAGCTGTTATGGCTGTAGGCTAACAGAAACCAGCAGTGAAAAATTCAAAGCAAACTGAGCTCATCCAAGTATGAAATCCCCCAGGACTACAGAGATGCCTGATTTCTGTAGCAGCCAAGATTGCGGTGCAGAATGTGGAACTCACATGGGGTGAAGCACACTGCATTTAAGGAGTTTCCCCACACCATGGGTAAACACGTGCCCAAGCCCTAAAAAGCCTGCTAGGACACACGGATGCATGAGGAGAGCTGAAGGAAGAACACCTTTCTCAACCCCTGGCTTCAAGGGAGGTGCGGAACAGGATTCCATCACTGTGAGCAGCAAAGTAAATAACAATCTTGCTAACCTGAGGAAAAGTGGAAGGAGGAGGAGCTAACAGTACACTGGCTGCAAAAACTCCTGTGGTACCTATTTCTCAACTCCTAAAAACCCCCCAACTCTTAATTAACTGAAAACATCTGTTTTTTGAAGTTATAGAATGGTTCCTGGCTTCCAAAAAACTGTTTTAACCTGTCATACATGGTATTTTCAAACATTTCCCTTGTTCAAGCTTTTTATTCAGCTGATGATTTGAAGCAGTAGATCTGAAATAGGTTCTAACTGTTTTATTTCTGGGATTTTTTAATTTAGCTAATAAGATAGCATAATTTGGTTACTTATTCATCATTAAACTTTGACATGTTCACCTTCCCTGCAAATGCAGAATTAATTTTGCTATTGGTTTTTTCAACCTTCTTCCTTCAGTGACATTCAGGGTGTTAAACACGCCAAGACTGCAGGCCTAAACTCCATACTTAAGTAAACACTTATTATCCTTAACACACTGCTTCTCTAGATATGCTACCAAAGAAATTTTGTTATTTTGGATTTGTCAGCTTTAGCACTTGCAAAAAATATAGCCCAAGTTTGTGTGCAATCACTCTGAACTAGAAGTAGGCAGCTCTCCCACTCAGCTCATTTTCCCAAAGTAAGCCAACACTTCACTTCAGGAAGCTGTGGAGGAAATGATTGTTTATGTCAGCCTGTAGCACTCCTCCCCCTTGATATCAAACAGGCTTTAACACACCTTTGTCACTTCAGGCGGTGTAAGTGGGATACAGCACTGCTTTGAAAGTCTTTTTGATGGAATTCACATATCTTAAAGCTTTGGCAGTTTAAGAGCTGGACTTTTGCTGCTGATTTGAGAAATCAATGAAGAGCAACTCATATCAGAAGGATGAAAGAAGTTAAACATTTGATGTAAACACTTAAAACATGGTTTTATATTTGTTTGGAGTAGAAACCAACTGGAATAAGACACAGGAATCCATAAACTACTGAGAGAACCAGCACCACCACAAAGGATGGAATGAACTTATCTGCCTTTCTGTATAAACCAGGTGGATGCAGAAGAGATGAGTTTTTACCAACAAACACATGCTAACCATTACATGTCTTGTTCTTGTTTTACTTTGCTCACTGTGCTTTGTATCCACTGATTTTAATTGTGCTGAAACAAAAACCACTGTTGTTTTACTTCTTTAAATCAACAGAACCACTGAAGTAAAAAAATACATATAATTACATACAGTGAATTAATTCAGTAAAAAAACAACCTAACCTCCCCAAACAATACAGACAATACAAATAATATAGATTTGGCCATGTACCAAGTACCACTCTCCACAGTACCATAAGCAATGCTAAATCCCAAGTAAAAAAACACAATTACAAACAAACAAAAAAAACCAAACTCCCAACAAACCCCAAACTTTACAGTGTTCCTTTCTATCAGGTAAGAAGGAAGGGAATAACACAACAACAAAGCACACCAATAAAAATATCTAGTCTATATCAAATGTACCTTTCCAATAAGGAAATTCGTAGAAAAAAAAAACCCTACCTATAATTTAACGCCAAGTTGCCTTCCTGACAACCAGGATTACAAGTTTATGCTGAATACAATCTTATGTTCAAACACTGAGATGAGCAGCATTATCCCAAAACCTAGGAGAATCCCAGCATTCTGTAACAGGAAGTATCCCCAGCGGCTACATCCATGGTCACTGGCATCGTTGTGGAGCATTTCAGGTACCTAAACAGACAAGGAAGTGCTAAATGCCTTCAAAAGAAACACTTGCTTCAAGTCATTAATTCTTAAGCTGTGTTATTCAAAATTCAAATAGGTCTAGGCACTTACCATATCCACAAGAGCCACATACATGAACAAGCCAGCAGTAAGTGCAAATATCCACATTGAAACATTGTCTGCATAATGGCCAATAAGGATCCCAGTTGCCATACCAAGATAGGCCAGCATAGCTGACAGAGCATTATAAAGCACAGCTTGCTTGACAGTCATACCAGCTTTTAGAAGGACAGCAAAGTCTCCTATAACAGGGAAATAAAAAAAAAAAACAAGACAAGGTTTTCATTCTTGGGTAAGTACTGCAGTGTTGTTTTTCTTAAAGTTCTCTTACAGGATTACTAAGCTTATTTTTATGCTGTCATTTGCCTTCTTTTTTTGCCTTCATAAAATCAGAAATCACTGAGGGACAGAAACTTAAAGGGTGCACATGAACAACAACACAGCAAATACCATAAGCTTGTAACTTTAAAGTCTTTGCATTTTTGAAAGAAGCAGCTTTTTGCTGACTCACAGAACATTCTGACTTGGAAAAGACCCACAAGAATCATCAAGTCTAACTCCTGGCCCTGCACAGGACATCCCCAAGAGTCTCACCATGTGCCTGGGAGCATCCTCCAAATGCTCCTTGAATGCTCAACATTGGTGCTGTGAGCACTTCCCTGGAGAGCCTGTCCCAGTGCCCAAACACCCTCTGAGTGATAAACCTTTTCCTGGTATCCAACCTAAACCTCCTCTGACACAACTTCAGGCCATTCCCTCGGGTCCTGTCACAGGACAGAAGAGATCAGTGCCTGCCCCTTGTCTTCCCCTCATGAGGAAGTTGTAGAGTGCAGTGAGGTCTCCCCTCAGTCTCCTCCAGGCTGAACAGACCAAGTGACCTCAGCCACTCCTCGCACAGCTTCCCCTCAAAGCCTTTCACCATCTTCATCCCCCTCCTTTGGATGGTCTCTAATAGCTTCAGATCCTCAAGCAGTTTGAGTTTCAACCACCAGTGTAAAATGCTGCAGTACCTGATACACCTGAGTGTTCCTAAAATAAAATATTCCCACTCAATTGCATATTCAATTTATTATCCTGTAACCGCTCTTTGTACTTTTAATCTGTTTTATAAATTTAAAATAATTTCTTTATTAATTTCTGCTAAGGTCTTATTTTTACTTGAAGGAATAATAGACCACCAGCCAGAAACAGATTTTCTGTAATTCAGAACATATTTTTTCTAAACCAGAGTAATATAAGCTTATTATTTGAAAATGATTCTTTATAAGTTATCTCCAGTTAAAGTAAACAAAAGTAGTTTTCAAAGCTAATTTGAGTAATGTGTAAGAACAGCCTTTCCTACAAGCTATTGTGATTAAGATGAACTGGTATATTTAAAACAATGCTTAGCATTAACAACAATGATACAATTTTATTCCCAGCTAACTTCAACTGCTTCCATTTGTTTCCATTTTTCTATGCCACTTTACGTCCTCTGGTAAAGAAGGTATTTCCTGGCAAGTTTTATGTTCTGATTAAAGAAGTATGATTTAAATTTAAAAATATTTTTCTTATTTCTAAAACCAACAGAACAGTTGAATCTAAAATTATCGGTTTCATCTTATATCTGAACTAACAACATTTAGTACATGTAATTAATACAAGTTCCATGATTAGTATGAACAAGACTCAATTCCTCCCAGCCCATAAAATCAGGTATGTTTTCTCCACAGTAAGGTATTTCTGTATAACATTACTGTACAAATATATCAAACTGTTTATATAGAGGTTTAATGTTCACACATTCTGGTTTACAAGCTTCATTAAATGAAACGGAATGTTCTCCCCTCAAAGGAATGAAACCTTAGAAAAAGTGAAAGCAAACTCTTCTTTCTTCATTCTATACACCAAGAATGACTGTGACCATGACAGCTAAGAAATAAACACCATTTGCACATCCAAAATGATTTGACAGCTGGAAAGATCAGCTTCATCTGGAGTTCAACTAAGCACATCCATCCTGTTCTCACCAGCTGCCCTTCAAAAGGGCCAAATACTGAGCTCATATTGTAAGACACGACAATAATCTCTCATGGGACTGCACACGAATTTAAATCACTTGGGCTTGAAAGACAGACTGTTTCCAGAAAGATTTCTACGGAGTTTCAAGTTTAATTTAGAGCTACAGCAGTTCTTTGCAAGACTTAATGAAAAAGCAGCAAATGTTATGCGGAAAGTACTTTGACTAATCGTGACCTTCCTTTTAGCAGCACAAGCACGAGAATAAAATTAAGGAGAGATGTGAGAAAAGCAAATTCTGTCACGCATTCTCCTGCAATTCACAACTTGTGTTATATACAAGGAGACTAAAACCTACACCTAAAGTAGACAGAAAAAGCTGTAAGTGCAAGAAACATTTTTAAATAAAGTAGCTGAAATATTTAGATTTTTAAACTGTTAATTCAATTAAGAAGTGGTTTAACAGTCCTTGAGTAATTTAGAAGTATCCTTGAATAGACAACCTGACACAGATGAAGTATTCTGATCAAATTTCATTCTCCCTCATGCACCTGTAAGTACATACACATGCAGCATATGGAAATGCTGGGGTCTTACCTAGCTCATGAGGTAATTCATGACAAAATACAGCCACAGAAGTGCTTAAACCACTAGATAACCCTTCAGTAAAGGCAGCTCCTATGAAGAGACAAAATAAAAGCAAACAAAACATTACTACATATTCAGACATCAAGTGCAGAAGCACTGTTGCACATGCTTGTGTCACATTAGGACATATATTTTGTCCTAATTTTTCCCTGGAAGCATTTAAACTTTAAAAGAACAGTTGTTTGTGACTCTTAAGTCACAATATTCTTCTTCAGAATCTTGCTAATAAAGTAAACCACATTTCACTATCTTGTTTCTGAACTAAGGCAAATAAATTCCAGTACAACCCTTACCATCCAAAAATACTTGTTTTTTTAAAGATACAAAGGGAACAAAGCAGCTCAACTACAGCTGAGGGTCAAACACCTTTGGATAGGAAAGTCAAGACAACAATAAGACAGGCTATGAAATCAACAGTGACAGATCAACTTCTAAGCAGCTTGCTTTTAAGTAAATACCACAGCAGCTTGTTTTCAAGTGGAGCAAAAAAGCCCCAAACCCACAAAAGCCCCTTAAACTGGTCCAACAATCCTCATCTTTCTCATGTTCTCTGCTCCTCCTGTTGCTGGCCATTTGTCTTGTTTGGCAGCAGCTGAGGAGGACACAGGACACTGCAGGGCTGCAGAGCTGCAGCACAGCTCACACACGGCATGTCAGGTCCTCAGATGCATGGAGAGCCTCTCCAAGGGTGCAGAGCCACATCCAGCTTCCTCTTCAGCTGCCAGGAGCCTGCCAGCAGACAAGATGCTGCCAACAAGCAGTCAGAGGCACAAAGCCATGTCACAGTGCTGGCACACGAGGGATCCAGGAGTACTGCTCCCAGAGGATGCAATACAGTGGCAATGACTCCACTGGTGACAATCCCTTCTTTTCACTGGGGAAACGACATGCTAACCTAACTCTTGAGGGAGACATGGCTCTCCAGGTCTTCAAGTGCAAGAAAGGACTGATGCTCCCCCCTGAAGTGATGATAGCAGCAGCAACATTATGTCTGGGATGAGTGGCATCCAGGCAAGAGGATGCAGGATGTGGTAAGCAAGCACCTTTGGATGAGTGGTATCAAACAGGATCAAGAGGGTCTTCAGAAGAGGTTCTACAGAGGCAAAAGCCCAAGCCCATGAGACTAAGAGGAAGGCAAGACCAAAGTAGCACTGGAACAGGAAACATGAACTCTGAGATGGGTAACATCTGAAGACAGTGAAGTCTGGCAAAGGAAGAACCTTCTGTCCCCACTGCAGTTCCCGATTCCAAGAGCATGGTCAAGACCCTGGCAGCAGTGAGAGGGTGAGTGAGTCCTGCCTTGCCCAGCAGTTCAATATGATGTACAAAAAGAAAGATTTTTTTTTAGTATAGGAGATTCCTTCCCATGCAGGACAAAGACAGATCTGCTGACCTGTGGTCCAGGGATACCCAGAGCCTGAATGATGCTGTGGAGACACCACCAAAGCTTGCCTGGCCTGTCATGGATAGATACCAGCTGCCTACAGGGACAGAATACAATTCACTTTGGGTTTTTTTGGCTTCCTCCATAAAGGGATTCTTTGACCACACAGATCTCCAGTATAAAAGCATGTGTGAACTGCAGTTTCATGTGTCTATTCAGTCTCTTGGTCAATCAGAATAACCTAGGAATAAAGTTACAAATCATCTAACCAAGGAAAGGTGGTGGATAAGCCTACCTATGAACACAGGACATCACCATTCACACAGAGTCTTCAGCTCTGAAGGTAACAGTACTGGGCACACAAACCAGAATGTTCCCTAATTGTATTGATAATGGTTTCCTACTACACAAGGTGACACAAAACCAGCCAGGATTAGCATTGTAAATTGATCTGCTGTTCAGAAACAAGGAAAAACTGATGACAAATACAGCAAAAAATGACATTGTGTGAGCATGAGGTTACTGAGTTCAAGACACAGGAGGAGGCTGGAAGAGGAAGAAGCAAAATTAGGACTCTGGGCTTTAACGAAGCAGACTTCAACTTATATAAGGAATTGCAGTGTAGAATATCCTGGGAATTAGTCAAAAGGGATAATGTGCCCAGAAGGGGTGGCCAGTTTGTAAAGCACTGAGATGAACAAACAAACAAGCCCCTTTGTGTGGGAACACTTGCAGAAGATGTGCCCAGCTAAGCAGTGTGTCCTAATAAATTAAGATTCAAAAAGGAAGCACACAAGAAACAGGAACAGAGACTGGCAACAAGGAAGCTAAAAGCAGTGGAACAAAAGGGAGAAAGACCAAAGCCCAGCTTGATCCAAAACTAACAAGACTCCAAGGATAACAAGAAACAGTTCTACAAGAATGTTAGCTGAGAAACAGAGTTCATGAAGAATTTGGGTCTGTTGATAGATGAGGAAGGGAAATAAGCAGCAACAAAAGGCAAACCACCAGCACAGCCTTCATCTCAGTCTTTGTCAACAAAGCCAGATACCAGTTGCATTCCAGAAAGAAAGAGACAGCAAACCACAGAAGAAACAGTTCAGAGAAATGCAGAAAAAAATGGAAATGTTCAGGTGCATCCCAGGATGGGACTCACCTGAGGGTACTGACAGAGTTACTAGTGTGACTAAAAACCTGCTGTGTGGAAAATCATGGATAAAGAAGGCCCCACAGGAACTCTGGGGAAAAGCTTGCATTATTCCCATCTTTAAGAAAGGCAAAGAACAGGACTCAGGAGTGGTCAGTGTCATCTCAGTTCCTGAAAAGACCACGTGGAATATCCTCTTAATATCCCTCTCCAAAAGCTGCACCCAGCTTGAGGAGATGACTGACCATACAGATGGTGAATATAACAGAACTTTACTAGGATTTCTGATGCTATCTGCTATAGCAATCTTATCTAGGCAAAGAAGAAATATGGGCTTGCACACTGACTGGACTGCTGGGCTTACAGGGCCTGGTGGCTGGTAAGAAGTAGAACTCACCAGGACAAAAACTGCAACCCATTTTCTTCATTATCTTCACTAATGATCTGGATAAAACAGATGGGACCAACAGGAAATTTAGGGGAAAGCAGGGAGAAAGTAAGAGCTGACGTGACACACCAAGCACGAGAGCTTTAGACAAGACCATGGCAAACTTATATCTTATGAAGTTCAAACAGGAAAAGTAAGAAGTAATCAAAGTACAAGCTTAAATATCAAGAATTTTATTTTTATCATTTTATTTTTTCACTGCTAAAAAAAAGTCCTGAAATGTTAACAAACTGAAGATTAAATTAATATATTTGGCACTATCCCCTTTCAAGATGCTGATTTATCTCAAAATATACTTTTAAGACATGACTTCTCTCAAAAGCTAAAGAAAAAAAACTTGTATGCAAGACTAGTGTAAAAATAGTATTCTGCATTTTACTTATTTAGTTGTAATTACACATAAAAGTTCAAATCACAGATGATCCTTCTGCACAAATGAGTCAGATGCAACAGTTCTACGCCTTAATAAAAAAATAAGCACTTTTAAATCTTGTTCCTACATAATTAGCACAACAGATTTGAGGAAAAAAGTAACTGATGGAACTTATGAATAACAAATCACATGAAGTGAATGAACTTAAATGACGGGTTATGCTGGCTAAAGCTATCTTTACAGAAGTGTTCACATCTTCTTTAAAATACAGATTAACTACTACACAAGTAGCATTGGCATTTTCACACCACCATCAAATTGATGTTTTCCCATAATACTTTTAAGCACACACACAGAACTGAAAGAAACCCATATTTCCATTAGCCTGAACAAGCTACACAGCAGGACTTCTGAAAGCTATTGCTCTCACTTGTTCAATAAGCCTTTATTAACCTTTCTCATACTTTTCCCTTCATAACTATAAAGTCATAGCTCCTTCCCAAATCTCCCTAATGCCAAGAGGTAATTGATTCTGTGTCATTTGTATGCAAATCTTCCTTCTACTACATTTTTCACTACTGATCTGCTCAAAAATTTACATTTCATGCTTCAACTTTCATCAAAAATGAGATTAAATCAGAAAGTCTCTGTTCACATTACACTTTGAATTGACTGAATCTGAACAACTGCAAATATTGCTGTGAGAAAATAGTTATTATTGGTTTTCCTCTTCAAACAAGAATGAATTTTTTCCTACAATAAAATTTACAGAAAGACTGATACTGCTGAGCTGCCTCCAGTACGCTAAACAGCCTGGAAATGAATCCAATACCTGTAAAGATTAGTCTCAAATACAACAGTCAAGATCAGGAAAGATTAGCATAAGTACTGAAGATTATTGATTTGACTTCACTCTCTGTACCTTACTTTAACCTTTTAAATTCAATATACCTGTAGTCTAGTTCTCCTTCTAGGAAAAACATGAGAGAGTTCCCAAACCTGACCTCCCAGACAGAAGCCCAAGAATCTACTATTTTTGTGGTAAAGCAGTATTTTCACTGAAGCATCATCAAAAAAGACTGAGCAACTACACACATTTAGGGAAAAATAAGGGCATTAACTAAACAGGAACAAAAAGATAAATGCTTTGTTTACAAGTAAAATAATTGTTTATACCTGTTCAAATTTTTTAAAAATGGACTATTATGCTCAACTTTAGGAACAAGGGCTTGGGCTTGTTTCAGAAAACAAAATTTTCAGGCTAAAACAGATTGAAAACAGGGCCTTATCTCCCTACCCTTCAGTGCTCTGGAGGAACACTGATGTGTAACCAGGGCCCAGGCAGGCAGATAGGCCAAATATGGAACCTGACCTTGCTGCATCACAGGAGAAGATGAAAGAGAAAAAAAAGGTAAAGAAGCCAATGATATCAGTGGCATGGTTTAAGCAAAAACCACAGTCATTTTGTATGTGACAAAAAATACAAGCTGGTCCTAAAAACAAGTAAAATTTAAAAACATTGCAGAGCACTTGCAGAAACTGAAATACAAACTCAATCTTAAATATTTTTTATAAACCTAGCTTTAGTTTTGAAAAATGTTAGCTTTAACTCTTCAAAAGCAGGAAATGAAGCCCAGGTTATAGATTTTCTGAAGAAATCCAGCTGCAAACACATAATTTCTGTTTCATGTATCACTTACCTCCAGGCTGTTGAGCTGGAGATTTTTCTTACTCATTAAGATGATGCCCTCAGAAAAAAGTTTAGGCTTCAAAGAGCCTCTGCTAATTAGCTACATCCCTAACAGAGGTAAGAGACAGTGCCTCTACATCCAAGTTAGCACTTACCAATTGCCAGCCCATCACTGAAATTGTGCAGTCCATCTCCCATGATCACCATCCACGCCAGAGTTGCAATCCCCGCGTCCTTCAGCTCTTCGCGCGAGTAGCGCTGGCTGTGGCTGTGGGGATGATGGTTCTGATGATGATGATGGTGCAGAATGTGATGGTAGTCGTGGTGATGGTGACTCAGACGGTCTGTCTGTCCTAGGGTATCGTGCAAGTGAGAATGGCATTTGTTCCTACAGCCCCTGGACACATATTCATTGTCAACCTCCTCTGGATGAGAATGAGCTATCATCACTTCTTCTTCCTCTTGTACAGTTGGCTGCTGAGAAATGAAGGTTGATGGATCTTGAGAGTCTGTCCCGAGATAGCCCTCAGGCCCTGTTACAAAACCCAGAGTGCAATGTTACACATTTTTAAAATCACCTAAACAGCAAAAATACAATAAACAGTTGGAATATGTGAAGCAGTAAAGAAGTTTTGAAGTTGAGACTGATAATCCAATTTCCCCCCTCTGAAGATTTTTTGAAACATTTTCACAACTTATTCTGACTTCTGAGATAATTCCCAATACCTCAAAATAAGGAAAACTTTTAGTTTCTGTCCCTTACTGCTGAAGCAGCCCTTACATTATGGCCACAAATGCTTCCTAAAAGGCAAAAAATCTTTTCCTCTAAGACTCACTGCAATTTAAACACAACAGCAAAAGGCTCCAAGGCCCAGTTTCACAGCAAGAAGACTGTTAGCTCAATTGCTTCAGAAAAACCAAGTATCTGAGAAACATGTGCCATTTTCTTATCTCTGAATAAATATCTCTTGGCTGAACAAAAAGGATACAGAAGATTATGTTATAGATAATTTTGGAAACTCCTATATTTCAAAATAAATACAGACACTTGTATTTAACACCTGGAAAATAAACACTAAAAAACAAAGTCATCAATACACACCATGAAATACCCTCATATAAACATTGCTGACGCACCACAGTTGGGTCTAACTAATTGCTGAAACTTGATAAACTCTTCCTCTGCAATTAAATTAATAAATACTTTTTTTTAACATTACAGACAAGTATTTCATTAGTTATAAAATTACTCTGAAAAACTGAACATCTCTTTTAGCAACAAGAGCTAACAATTAACTAGTCTGGTGTGTTTTGGCTTTAAAGCATGATCTTGGGGATACATGGCCTTTTGCACTCTGAATGTTGAACTTTAAGTATTGTCTAGAATTTTGTAATATTACCCTTATAAATATGTAATCAAACTAACAAATCCCAGAAATCTAAATAATGAGTCATGCTATAATATCTAGCAGTCTAAAGAAAAGTGCAGAAGTCAGTAGGTACAGCTATATTGCAGCTTTCACAGAATGACTTCAACTTCTGCTGCTAATCCAGAATTAAAAGGTTTAAACTTCCAAAACCATGAATTCACTACTTCTAACCCACTGGTCCTTTCCAAAGAAAAGCAGCAAATAGACCTAGTGCTCCACACATCAGCAGACAGACAGCATTTTCACAACAAATAATTCAAATAGGCAGGGATCCAACCTACAGTAAGGAGATCTACGAGCTGCCATCAATCAGGTGTTTTTTAAACAGTGCTGCCACCAAGTACCAACGGTGTGATAGCAACAACACTTACGATCGTCCGCATCCAACTTCTCTTCATTCGCTGAAAACTTCTTACTTTCTCCATCATCTTCATTTTTTTTCTTATTCCAAAAGAAAATACTGCAGTTATAAGTATTTTACTTATTTTTCAGGATATACATGAGCAACATTATATTCACAACATTTATGCAGCCTGCACAGAAAGAGGACAACATGGAAGCCATATAAAGAGTGTAGAAGAGGAATACTAGAAACTAAAGTAAGATGACAAAGGTTCCTCAGGCTCCATGGGAGGGGAGAAAAAACAAAACAAAGACCACAAACAAACAAACCAACCCACACACATAAATGCCCTACATTCTTCACAAGAAATAAGCAGAAGGTTTTCATCTGAGAAGCAAAACACATAAAATGGTGAGTAATTTATTCTACTACTCTTTTCTATCATGTCAATATAATGGTTTTTAATAATGTAAAGAAGGAAAACCAAGTAAGATCTCTCCTCCTCGCCCACTAAAGGCTGTATCACAACAATTTATGATCAGTGACTCAATATCTAGGAGGGCATAATTAGTCTAACAGGAAATCCATTCCTTGTGGCAGGGAGGAGACAAAATTCTTGCTTTGCTTGAAACTCTTCATGTTCTTTCCTGTCAAACAAATTTAACCAGAGATAGGGAAATCTCACAGTTAGTTTAGCTTCAGTATAAACCACACCAACACAACATCCCATGATCAAAGAGTTTACATGGCATCTGCCCTGCAACTACTGCCTTAATGACCATTTTAATGAGAAAACTAAACAGAGATTATCAGTCTTTGAGGTAACCTAGCAAGCTATTTTTAAACTAAGTTAATTAGTATTTACTAACTTTCTTCAAGCAAGGCTTAGGATTGGTTGGAACCAGATGACCTTTAAGATACCTTCCAACTCAAACCATTCTATGATTCTATGGTATCACCAACTTCTGCTTAATCTTCCTTACTGAGTCAACTTTGATATCATTCTTCATTCCTGGCTACACTCGTCTTTAAAGAACTGTTACCAGTAATTGGCAAGTTACCAACACTAATGACCTGCCAAAATAAAACAAAAATAAAAACCAGCATAACAATCTGAGAGCTGCATTTTTGGGGGAGAGAAGGGAAAGCACCAAGGGGCTTGACAGGCTGTATTTCCTCATGGCATGCTGTTCCAAAAAGTCATTTTCTACAGCATACTTGGATGCTTATTTATGTAAGCACTTACTGCCACCCTTCCCAGTCTGCAAGTGCCCTCCTCAGCAGCAGTACAGTAACTGTACAGTGCAAACTTATTGCATCCAGGAGTGGAATTAAAATAATAATAAATCTAGTTCAGATAGTTATAAATGTCTCAACACGTCAGAAGGAAGTCAGTAATGAAGTGAGTTCTTAGATCACTCTGTTAAAACTAAAGATGCAACTGGACATTTGCTTATTAAACAATTCCCTGCAATGTCAAAGCCTGTACTATATTGTCTGGTTATTGTAATAGAGAAGAGCCCTTAATAAAAGGATCACACAAAATGGTTATCACATACTTTAGAAGTGTATGTGTCCCTAATAAAAATGAAATTCTAACACTAATCCAGTCAGCCATTGCTATTAAATCGAAATATATGATATTCATAGAAGGTTTTTCTAATAAATGTTTTTAGAAATGAGCATGCAATACAATAGAGTTTCAAAGTAATAGTCTCCCTACCTTTTTCTTCTTGTCTTTAAATTGCTTTATTAAAGTGATCAAATGCTCCACTAGAAACATGAAGTACAAGCCTCCAAGTGCTGTAAGTCCTTTCCATGTAGAATCCAGGTAAGCACTCTCCTCTGTACTTTGAAAAACAAGATGTTTGTACATGGAGCCTTTTTGATCAAGCAGAGGCTTTTCGTGGTGATGGTGATGGTTTCCATGAGACTAAGGGGAGAACAAAAAGGAGAAAGTCATTATATTCCAAAGAACTGTAATGTAAGAAACATAGAAAGTATTCTTCACATCATCTTCCTCATGTCTGGAGGCCAGACTTGACAATTTTCGCTGGGCAAATGCTCTTCTTACAGACACAAACGGTTACAAAGGAATCCGTTGACTGGAAATTTGTTGATGGGAAGAAACATTGCAAGGACTGAGAACAGGCCTGGCACTGGCACACACACACTGAAGCTGCATGACACTGCTTAATCCGAGGCGTACACAAAAACTCCTGACGCCATCAAGGAAACCGCATTTTAAGTGATGTCACAGCCTGCACACCAGTTAGCTTCCCGTCTAAGAAAACTCAGAGATGTCAAATAACTTTTTCTACAAGGAAGTTGGCTGTAATTTCCTTCTTTAAAGAAAGTCTGACACCTTTCCTCTCCTTACTGGATACTGGTTTGTTCAGAAATAAAAAATCTTTTTGCACATCTCATTCAAAAGTGTTTTGATTTACATAACCTCCCACAGCAAATGCAAAATTAACTCAAAGGAAAAAGATCTACCTGGTGGATTACAGGTAAGACTGGGAAACCACAGAATCTGCAGTCACTTTTATTCATTTTATTTGTAAACTGGAACAAGTTACTTTGGGGAGGGGAGTGAGGCGAGAATATCTGTTTAAGGACTTCAAGAAAGGCAGAAATTCAGCAATCATGTCCCCATTTCATGTCCCTATTACATAACGGCAATTTCAAAATCTATCAAGTAGTATTTTCCCCAGGACTTAAGAAATTATGGATTCTGGTAACAAAAAAAAATTACAATGGGTAAGCCATCAACATAAGTGGCTAGTAAGAAAAAATAGTTGATTATTCATTTCACATTTAAAGTGTCCAGTGAGCAATTTCCACTATATCTCAAGTCCATTAAACTGAGGGGGGAAAAAAAGGGGGCAGCACTGCAATAAACCACTAAGAAAATTTATGCAAAATTCCTATGTTCAAGGAAAAATAAAGGGACATGGCAGCATGGACAAAGAACAAGAAATAGAGAGTGGGATAATGCTATGAAGCTTTTGAACTTTTAAAGACTATGAAATGAATAATACAGATGTTCCAAATGGAAAATCTTTCCATCAAACAACCTGCATAACAGGGTTGAGAAATGAGCATCAAATGAGTATGAGCTAATAGGGCACTAATACATACAGCTGTCAAGTTCTCTGCTTTGAGATAATGAATGAAACAGTAATTAATACTTACATGGGGAAGGAGGTGTAAGAAGGCATCTCCACTCAGGGTCCCCACAGCCAATGCCACAAGAAAACTCAGAAGAAATTTGAAAAATACTCGATTCATCAGTGGTACCAATATAACACCCAGCAAGGAAAGAAAGCTGATGACAGAGATGGATATAAAGCCACCAATCCAAGCTGGCAAAAGAAAATAAAATAGTAACAACAATAAGTAACAGCCATACATGATTTTGTTTGCTTAGCATTTCTGTTATCAAACACACCCGGTCATTAAATTGATCAGATGTTTACAAAAGGTATGCCAGAAAGATTTCTCTCTATAATCTTGGTGAAGTGCCAAAAGAAAATGACACTTCTTACAACTATGAAATAGGTTTCTTGGATTTATAACCAACATAAACATTTTTCTATTAAACTTTGATGTTACAAAAAAAAAACAAAACAACACACCAGCCTACCTATTTGCAGAGAGTAACTTTTTGGAGGAGTTTCAGCTTTTTCACTAGTAGCATGGACTATGCAGTATTTGCCATCAATCTGATTAATAAGAGCTGGGCAGAGATAACTGAATTCTGTAGCAGTCAGCAATGCCTGAGTGCCTATTCCATGCGACTGCATCAGTTTGGATGCATTGGAGCACTGTGGAAAGAGACATGTTAAAGATTGACCAGAACCAAAATAATACAATACATCTTAAAAGGACTGCAAATCCCATCTTAACTGAAATGCAGTGGCACCACATGAAAGCAGCTGTATCAACACAGCTCAGAAATTGGTAACTGGTTACACTCCAGTCCCGCTGCAGAAAGCTTGTTTGGGAGTCTGGGTAGATGACACATAATTATTACTCATCCTCAGCCCAAATGGGTCAGATGCTTTGATGTACAAATAGAAAAAGCCTAATACTTTCAGTCAGTTTTAAAGGCCACGTAAGGAAGCATGAACAAGGCCAAATCCCTTTTTGCAGCAGTGACTGCTGTGGAACGTCTTGTACAGAGCATGTTGTACATACACTCCCTCGAGTACACAGCTCCCCACTGCACAACCTACACACAGTCTCAGTGGGTTCAAAGAACAGCAGTACTTCTGCTTTGACAGTGCAGAACACAGCAACAACTTGTGAATTCAGTACCCCCATCACATGCCACACAACTAAAATTGTTAACTTGGAATTACCTGGTGTGGCTGCAAACATTAAGATCCTGCTTGCTTCTTAAAGCCTCTAATGGAAAAGGATATGACTGTTTAAGAAAAATGTCCACAACACAACTATACTCGACCAGTGCTAATTTTATACTATTTTAAAGTAACATGTGACATTTTGCCACAATCTTTTTTAGTGTTGTTTTTACATACAGTTGTTAGATGGGGAAGGGAAGGTGATAAGAGGAGGATGGTTCTACACCATCACAGTGTGAGACAGCTTTGATAAGAATTACAGTACCTTAACTGGATTTTTTTACTTTCACTCCATTAACAGGAAAACAAGAGAGATTCCTGATATAAGGCAGAACTGCAAGTTTAAACCTGTAGATGTTTTTCAGGTTTAGAAACAGTTTAATATTCAGTAACAGTTAAATATATAAATTATAAATGCATCAGTGCCATGGTTTTGTTGAGGGGTTAGGGCATGGGTTGGACTCAATAATCTTGAAGGTCTCTTCCAATCTAGTCATTCTGTGATTCTGTGATTAAATCAAGTGTATGTTTATACTTATTTTTCTTCTGAGCTTGTGAACGTAACACCGTATTCCCTCAAAATATTAAGTTCCAAGGAAAGTTGTTTGCAAGTGTTTGGCTATGGGTATTGTTACACCACAAAACCTGCACCCAGGTAAACAATAAGCACCTGAAAAATAAGCCATGGCAACATTCCTGGTGGATCTGGACTCCTGAGAATACAACAGAACCCGCCTCACCTCTTGAGTGTTTTGTTTTTTCAGTTTAGAGTAGAGGTAGCTCCCTCTCTCCAACTCCTTGGGTGCAGCACGAGATTCATTTGCCTTTGTAGCGCCAGGCCAGGTGGCGTTGCGGCCCCCTGTGGCATTGCCAGCCCCAGGGCCGGCCGCTCCCACACGAACCACTGTCTTGACGTCTCCGTCAAGGCTCTGGAGCTCGGCGCGGCCGCCCGCGGAGGCGGCCAGGACGGACGCCGTGATCTCATGGACCGCGTTCTTGCTGCGCACAAAGTTCTGCTGCCGCTCCACGGCCTCGCCTTTGTGAGGCTCCTTCGTGTGGCTGCCCCTGTGGTCTTTGCTAGCATCGGACTCGTGGCTTGGACAAGCGGTCTTCTCAGAGCTTTTACCCGATGAAACATGATTGTGGTGAGAGTGATGATCGTGGTCATGGTCGTGAAGTCCATGACTGTGGTCGTGATCATGATCGTGATCGTGGTGGTCATGATTGTGGTCATGATCATGATCGTGGCTCATTTTAATCCTTTTCATCTTATCTATTCCTATGTTCTGCAGCAGTTTTCTAAACCCGTCAATTGACAGAGAGTTGTTTTCGCCATAACGATTAAAAAGTTCTTGAAGGTGCAACTTCTGTATTAGTCCTGCTAAGTCAGTATTAACACCCACTGTCTTTTCTGGAAAAGCTCTCTCCGATGTATGCACAACAGTAGCCGTCTCCACTCCCCGGTGATAACTTTCACACAGCAGGGTGAAAAATGATACAAGGAAAATAACTGATACCGTACTCTCCATTGCAGTTCCTCTTCAGTGGTGAAAATAATCTGGAAAAAGAGGAAAATGTAAATAGTTTGCATAAAACTGATCACATTGTCCTCTATAACACACAGTCATAATTTGCTTAAACAAACAAAAAATACCACAACAAAAAAACCAAACCCTGCTCAAAGTATCAATGCAGAAAGAGACATTTAAAATTTTTTGCACATTCAGCACTTCTCCCAGATGTGTTGCCTCAGGCAACAGAACAACCTGAATACCACAGTGAGGTCACTGGCCATGAACACCTCCCCAGGTGCCAGTCTGCTTTGTTTAGCCCTGCCTGAGTCACTGCTAATATGGGCTATACAGTGAGAGCCCTCAAGGGTGCACCAACTAAGTTCTAGGTTAGGGTTTTGTCGTGCTTAAAAGAAGCCGTGTAATTTCTCTCTTAGCAATGAATAAGTCATATAAATTACACGTTCAAGCTTAAAAATCGAAACTCCCAACCCCTCACCACTGGACTTCGCAAAGATTTGGGCAAACCAGCTGAGCAAGTCTTTCCAGCACTCCACAAAAATTTGGTTTTTATGCTGTCAACGTTCTGTCTTTGTTTTAACATTAGTGTTGCACGGTTCTTTTCACTAGGCGGGCAGGCCATTGCTGTGGACCAGATGCTCACAAGTGTGAGCATTTCTGTGTTTCATTCCATAAATACTCCAGCAGGGCAGCGAATTAACTGCTATGGAGACTGCGTGCAGGGCTGTGCTCCCTCAGCCCTTTTCCAGGGAGACACGGAGAACCTCCATCTCCAAATTATTAGCCTGGAAAACCCCACACCGCCGCTGGAAAGAGACGGCTGCGAGGGGACCCCGTCGTTGTCCGTAAGTATTTGAAGGAGGAGTGCCAAGAGGATGGATCCAGGCGCTTCTCGGTGGTGCCCAGCAATGGGACAAGAGGCAGCGGGCAGAAACTGATGCACAGGGAGTGGCCCCAGAATACGAGGCAGAACTTTACTGTGCGGGTGACCGGGCACTGGAACAGCCTGTGCACAGGGGTGTGGAGCCTCCCCCGCTGGAGATACTCACGAACCGTCCGGACGCAATCCTGCGCCACGTGCTGTGGGATGACCCCGCTGGAGCGGGGCGGCGGGACCGGACGCTCTATCCGTGATCCCTCCCAGCCTGTCCCTCTCTGTCCCTCTGTGACCCGCAGCAGCCGCTCAGCGCCCACGGCCCCCGCTGCGACCCCGCACCGCCGGAGGCGGCCCCGCCTGCCCGCGNGAAAACACCGAAGTCTGGATTTAGTGTTTCGGGGAGGTGTGAGTAATCCCCAGAGTGTTAAAAGGGTGAGGGTCGAGAGGTCTTTTCCTCCCAGAAAACACGAGTCATTTGGGGCTGGCAGCGGGGTTTGGATGGTGGCGCTGGGTGTGGTAGCGTTCCTTGGAGGCTTGGGAAGGGTTTGGTACAAGGACTCCCGGTCTTGAAAGGAGAACGTGTGCGGGCAGGCAGGGCCGGGCTGGGCGAAGGGTGCGGGTGAATGGCGGGGGTGTCCGAGGAGTGCCGGGGTTCCTCGGCATCCACGAGGCCTTGGCGGTGAGCGCTGCTCGGTCAGGCCTGTCATTGTAATTAATGATCTGCAGAAGAATCACTCTGCGCACAAGTGGACAAAGAGAGTGAGAAAGGACTGAGATCACCATGGAGAAAGGCTTGAAACTTGCTAAAAACATGGTGCTTTCTTCTGAAAAAAAACGTACTGTGTTTTTCAAATGTTGCTTTGCTGTACCACTCTAATCATGAGCCCTTCACCACTCGGTCCCGGGCTCAGGCTTTCTTACACTTCCTGTTTCTGTCTCCAACATTTCCAGAGTTCTCTCTATCACCACATGATTAATGTTGCTGGTGAGGTGGGTGCAGTTGTGCTTTCCCATGCCTGCTGCCTCTGGAATTTGGCCTCTCTTGTGTGATCACTTGCCAAGGTTTTTCAGCTTGCTGGAGTGTGAAGTCAGCACTGAATCCTGCCCTAGTATCTGCCTTTACTGATGACTTCTGAATGTTATGACAGTGACTTAAACTTAATATCCAAACCACACTCAGCCATCTTTCTCCTGCTGCCTGCACGCCTGACAGTGCCACCTTGCTCACCAGTCAGGAGGTGACAGATGTCTCTTCTGTGTGTCCAATACCTCCCACTCACTGACTGAATTAAACCCCTTTGTTCATGAGTTCAGCTGACTGAAGGACAGAAGGGAAGTATGCCTTGTGAACAGCCCCAGAAATAGAGAGCAACACATCAGAAGGTTATGGATTTGTTCCGTGCACTCGCTTTTGAAGTATTGGAAAAAAAATTGTGTCATTCAACCCTACTCTATTTTTTTTTCCCCTGAAGGAAGAGAGGGAGGCTATAAATGTAGGAGTGGGTGGAGTTAGTGTGTTTGGGGTTTTTTGTTTAATGCAAATTCATTTTCCATGAATACTATTTACCAGACGCATTTTTATTATTTCAGTAACACAGCATTTATGCCTAGGATGCTAATGTTAGGCATTTGTTTGTAGATAGTTTTATTTTTTAAATCTTTTGAAATTACAGCTGCTACATGATGCAGCCTCTTTTTCTAGCCTCTTGAATGCATGGACTGTCTCTGTATCAATGTGTCAAATCTGGAGTTTCCCCTCACATCTTGTCAAGGTCATTCACCCTACAAACCCAAGTATCAGAGCTTAGGTCGCACAAAACTGGTCTTCAGTGCTATGTTTTTTATTTAATTTGAACAGTTAACACACATCAGCTTGGCAAAAAAAGAATCCATTACAGTGAAAACAATTCACCTAAAACACCTATTTACAGTAAAACTTGAGGTCAGGTCTACTTTACCTGAACTGATGTCTGTGTGTCTATCTTGTGGTAAAATTAAAGTACTTTAATAATTTTTTCTCGTTCTGTTATTTAGTGTTTTAGCCTGAATACATATCCTGCCGTGGGCTCTGGAGTAGCTGTGATTACATAAAACAAAGGTCTTGGTGACCCTTGTGGATGGCTTAATGAATGTATAAAAATCTCTCAGCCCATGTACAAATGGGAAGCATTAATTAGAGAGTTGCTGGAGAGGAAACCAGGAAGCAGCTTGATTGCTGAATTAGCCCATCATGGAACTGTATCTTAACAATAGCCTGTAGCTCCGGGCCCCTGTTACAAAAAGGGTACATTTGGAATTGAAAAGATCATATTTTTGGGGATTTTGGGGGGTTTTCTGTTTGTTTGTTTTCAGGAAGTGACAGCCTTTTCAGCATGAAAAATGGCTGAGGAAGAAGAGGATGGAAGTGGAAAAGCTTGTGAAATAATACCACATGTTTAATTGATGTGGTTGGTGTTGCCTAAAAATTTCTTGATTGCTGTGCTGAGTGTGCGCCAGTGCAAATGCCTTAAGACTTACCAGTTGGGAGCCGTAAGGAACTGGCTGTAGGTGCAGTTCCAGGCTCTTAGCAAGGCTTTATCACAGCCCAGTTGTGAGCTCAACATTATGCACTTAATGAAGGTGATGATAGGGAAGTGGGCCTGAGCATGATGCTGAGAACCACTCTTCTGTGGTCCTTCTAAGCTTCTATCCCTAAAATTTTCTTGAGATTTGGAAAGATTTTTATTTTCTTGCCTTTTAACTTTTTATTGAGAACAGCTATGTGATTAGAGATATTTAATGTTTTATAAAATAAATGAAAACTCTGAAAATAAAAAAAAAAATAGTTTTAGTTTAAACTGCAAAGTTGTTACCATACAATTTCTGGACAGCTGAAATCTCACACAAAATTCCCATATCTTTCTTTAAAATCTCCAGCAATCCTTTAATTCTATTAACACTTCACAGTTGCAAAGAAATTCCTGAATCAGGAATTAATTCCTTGTTATTTTCCCAATAGGTTCTTCTTCTCAGTACTATGCTGAAAACAAGTTGGCAATTGCATATTTGATGTTACTGTATTCTAAGTGTTAAAAATATTTTTTAATGTAGCAATATCCTGTGTTTGTGTGAGCGTTCTATGGTGGTTTTCAGAATCCTTAGAATACTGTCTGGAAAAAAAATTTGTGTTACTGGTTATGTCTCCCAAATGGCTACATATTTTCCCAATACTTCAGAAGCCTACAAGCTGAGCTCTGGAGGGGAGTTTTGGTTTGTTTGTTTGTTTTTAATTAGCATAGACACATAACAATAATTTCTTTAAAAAAGTATAGGAATATATGGCAGTACAGAATTCCTTATGCAAGAATCTCCACGACCTTCTTCTGCGCTCCTGTCTTTCTTTAGTGGCTCATTCTCATGTCAACAAATTCTTTTCTGAAGACCTCTCTGAAGCAGAGAGGTTTTAGCTGAAGAGACAATTATCTGGAAGCTTTGAAGCAAGAGCATTGGATCCTTTTGTGCTGGGCTTAGCTGCACAGATGTCTGGGGAAGTGCTAACTACCAGGGTGGGGCTTTGACTTGTCTCATCCATTTTCTTACAAATCGTGGCTATAGGCATGACCTGCTTGCAAATAATTTCTGAAGAATATGCCCTGAAATGATTGAAATAGTGAAGAATAGAAATCAAATACTTAAGTTACGCTATTTCCCCCTGCAAAGCATCTTTTGCCTTTAGCCTGATCTGTCAGTTACTGAAGTCTGTGGAGGAACTCCCTAAGGATTTGAACATATGGTCACAGATACTTGTAAACCAAAAACTTTGCAGTTTGGGTCTGCTGCAATTTTGTGTTCAGTAATTCTAATTATATTTTGTCTTCTTCAATCTTATGAAGCATGTAGAATATCAGTACTGAAAATAATTTGTAAGCTGTTAAAATGTGCTAGATAATGTAGCAATATATCACAGAAAAGCATCTTGGCATAAGCTGTATGTGGGGTTATCAGAGGCTCATTGCCATGAGCACAGAGGAGCAGTGACTTGAGGGGAAACTCCAGGGACCAAGTCACTGGGTAAGCACAAGGGAAAAGCCCTCATCTGCATATGGGACATCAAAGAAGGATCAGCCTTGGGATCAAACGTGAAATTCATCAGATAAGTTGATGGAAGAAGCTGGCTGGATCACTACAGATGTCCCATCACCCTGAGAGGGACACTGAAGTCATTATGGAATGCAGGGACAGAGATCCTTGGGATTGTGCAAGGCTTATAAAATGTTTAGGGGAAGGACCAAGGTGGGTAAAAGGAGGATCAAGGTGATTTGAGAAGGGACAAAGATGAGAAGATAAGGAAGAAATAACACTAAGGACTGCTGGTAAGTAGTTGAACATGCTCTGCTGCTTTTCCAGCCTTGTTCCCGAATTCCATTGGTAGCTTTGTGCATGAGGGTCTGTCTGTCCTGTGTGGATGGATAAGTGCCAGTGGCTGGAGAGGACACCAGGAGTTACAAGGGCCCTTGCTTGTGATGCCAGCAGCTGGAAGGACAAATGTGTGGTGGTCTGAGTGCTGGCAACAGGACAGGTGGCCCTAAGTGTGTCATAGGTGTCTGTGTGCCTGCAGTGACAGCAGCTGGAAAGACTGGAGTGTGTGCATATTGTGTGGGTGTGTACATTGGAGTGTGTAATTGATTACTGATGAACACTAGGCTGGAGGTCCAAGGCAGCTGTGGAAGGACCCATGGATTTAGGGGATGAGGCTGTGAGAGAGCCTGTTTGTATGTGAGGTGGTTGTCAGGCCAGGACTCAGAAGCTGGGTACAGATTGACTGAGACCAGAGAGAGCCACAGGGTGCATGTCAGTGTGTGCATGTGTGCACATGCTCCGGTGGGTCTGGGAGCCAGCAGCCTGTGGGGCTGCGGGCCTCCGGGGCTTGTATGTCCAGGTGCCAGCAACTGGAGACACCGGAAGATCCAGCAGCCAGCAACTAGACAGATGGAGTGTCTAAGAGCAGCTGCAGGAGGGATGTGTTATATATCCATGTATGCATTCCTTGCTCACAGGCTTTCATCCTAATCAGCCAGATGGAGGAACAGGATGTGGGTGCTGCTGGTGAGTGCGTGGGGGCTGTGTTTTGGTTGATGGCTGTGTGACTGGCTCTGTGTGGGTACTGTGCACCTCCACCTTGTTTGAGAAACCCTGGGATTTCAGAGGGATCCAGAGCAGCAACAGCCTGGCCTCTACTGGGTAATGAGATTTGGTAAACTAGGAATTATTGTTGTTTTCCTATTGTGGTGGCATTAGATCTCAGATGCAGAGAGGCTGAGTTTTCAGGTAAACAGTGTAGGCAGCAGCAAAGTATATTAGAAAAGAATATGGAGAAAATTAGTTATATATATGTATATATATATATATATATGCACTCCAGAGAAACCTATTCAGAATTGCAGGAAAAAATGCACTTTATGTATCAAAGTTATATATACACAGTACAATAATATGCAATAATTTTATACATTCTTGTAGGTGCTACTGACTGAAAGATACTGAAGAGAGTAACAGCATTTATTCATGCATAGCATGCTTTTCAGTAGCATAAGTTATTATGTATCTTCACAGGAGATTTCACTACATAATTAAAAGGTATCCCAGGATGGAGATTCTGTTCCTTTGTGCCATAGAAATATAATAGTAAAGTGTCTGAGTACAGTTTATTATCTGGTGCTTAGAGCTTTTATTGACTTCTAAAAGTTGCCAAAGAGATTCTGCATCATAGAATGTGCACGTTTCATGTGTATCTAAACTACAGGGGTAGCAATTATTTAATTTGCAACTTTCTGCTTAGTTAGAAAAAGTTATATTTTAAAAACACAGAAGCAATAGCTTCCTCATTTGTTTGTTCCTTTTTTTACACATTTGATTGTGTAAATAGAAGCCTGAATCTCAAATGCCCTAGCTCAGTCAGCAAAGGTGGGCTGCCAGCTTCACTGGGTTAGTACTGAGCTTTTCAATACTCATTGCCCTCACTTTTTTACCTGAGCCAACCATGCAACACTCACTTGCAATGAGAAAATTTGTGATGAAGAACGATGTTTGTGGTAGCAGCATATTCTCTCCAGTTTTCAGTGCAGTGTCTGTAAAAGGGGTGTTGCACTAGGATGAACTCTGTTGTTGCTCTTTTACCTGGGCTGAACACAGGACTGGATTTATGGCTGGCCACCCTTCCCTGTGATGCAGCCTGCTTCTTTTTTTGCACCCTGTTTTGCTTTGTCCTAACAGAAAAGTGATGCCACTTTAGTTTGTGTATTTTGAAAATGGATTGTTATAATGGGAGTCATAGCTGCTTAATGTACTGTTGGAATAAATTTTTGGAGTTCATGTTACTTGGCAAAGGGCACTTAAAAGCTGGATTCGAAAAGCATGTATGAGCACTGCAATTTTTGCTGTATTTTAGGTTCTCTGATGAATATAAAAGATAATTGGAAGGTATTTGGGAAGTTTTCTTCCTAATACCAAGTTTAAAATCAAAGTTTTCAAGCCCAAATGCCTTTGAAATCATTGAAGCTAATGATTTCAGCATCTCAGAACCTAAGCCTGCTTCTTTCTATTCTTCAGTCCAAACCCAGTATTCCCATGCCATTTTAAAAGCCTGCCTTTAATGTAACCTGGAGTTCTGACCAGTAAAGCTTTGGTGAATGCCATTAATGCAATGTAAGAAGTAAACCTGTTCTGACACAAAGGCTGGCTCATAGATAGACTTGTGTATTGCATAATCTATACATTGAAAGTGTTGCTGTCTTTCTCTCTTGCACTTTCTGGAAAGAAATAGCATCGTGTGTGTTGGGTAGCTCTTGGGACATGCCACAGCTGCTTGTTTGCATTCTGCAGAACAGACAGTGTCCAAAGTGTGTTGTACTAATTGTACCTAACCAGATAAACTTTAAAATTGCATGTAGCAATTTTAAAACACTTTAGATAAGCTACTCCTTCGCAACTGCTTGGCATGTGTAGGGCTCCTAAATACCCAGCAGCCCAGCTCTACTCTTGAGGACTTCTTGTCACATTTTTAGTAGTAAGAGACCTGTTGTTTGTCTCAAGCATTGCCTGTTTTGATAAACTGTTACACTGATGTCCTCAACTCTTGTTAAATTGTTGCTGCCTCACGGTGTGATTGTTTCAAAACTATGATACAAAAGTAACAGCACAGCAGACATGCAACAATAATATTATTGTTACTATGTTTTCCTCTGGCTGGTAGGTATTAAATTTGGACGGTATAATATCTCTTGTGAAAGAGAACACTAGTAGATAACTTGAAAACCTGGCACGGCCAGGTTTTTTTCCTATCAAACTAATTTCCTTTGAACCTGAAGCAACATCCATCAGATCTTGTCAGCAGCACAATGAGGCACCTACTGTATATTGTCAGTGGAATACCAATTAGCCTTTAATTTTACCACAAGACCAATCAAAAGAGCTATTGCTTTCACATGATGGCAGAAGGTCATTAAAACAAATGATCTTGCTGCCAGACAGTGACAACAAAACCACAGCTCAGTAAGTAGTGTATCTGTTATTGGGCACTGACAGCACACTAAATGTTCTGCTGTACTCGCTTTTTCATTCTGCCTTGTTTCAGGTGATCTGGTGGCCTGAGAGTTGCTGCTAAAACTCTGTCTCCGGACTTAAACTTTTCAGACACAATTCTATTTGCCTGAAATGTTCAAGCACACAGGTACTTTTCATGTCATAGCTGTCAAATTCTGTACCTTTTCCTTTGCTTCCAGCTGTGCTTGCTGTTTTACTTAACAATCTTTTCCAGGAAAAACAGCAGCCTGTCCTTTAATGCCCTGAATGGTTTTTCTTCAGTCCTGCAAAGTGAGTGCTGGTGCATTACTTAAGATGCTACAGTTTGTCTGGGTTCAGTCATCACGATTCGCTGAGGTGTTACATTTCATGTTCTGCTGTGAGGTGTGGGCAGTTCAGTGCTCTCCTCTGTCTGGAACATAAGAAAATTTCCAGGTTTTAGCTTTCTACTGTTTCTCACTCCTACTCTCTTTTGAACTTTCCTCTTGTAAGGCAGTTGCCTGTTTTTCTTCCTTCAGCTTGAGAGCACACTTCTTCACAAACCTCCATAGTAATACAGTTAGAAGTGTATAACTGGATGGAGCTATTCACAGATCTGAGTTGATCACACAAAGCTACTAAAATGCATTAATGTGTTTACATTCAAAAAGTAACAAAACTCTATGTACTCTCTGTAGTAGATACTAATTCTCCCACTAGTTATGCTTTTAAGATGTCTGTGCAAAAGTAAAACAGAGAAACAAAATTGGGAATAGACCATGAGTGACAGCTGAAAAAACAAAAACAAACAAACAAACAAAAGCCAAACAAACAAAAAGCCACAAAAAAACCTCAGCAAAAACCCCAACACAACAACAACAACAACAAAAACACACAAAAACCACAAAACAAAACAAAACAAACCTACCAAAAAAACCCCTCCTCTGTATGTAAGAATTTCAGTTCAAGTCTGCATTTTTTTCTATGAGGTTTTTTCCAAGTTTTTCTTCTGGTTTTGCTCAACAACCTTATCACCACTGAGAACTCCTGCAGAGCAGCTGCACTGGTAACAATCAGAAAAAAGGATTTTTACCCTTGTTGCAAAATAGTCTAGGCACCAAGTTTGTAAGCTTTTTCTGACTAAGTTCTTAAAAGGAAAAATTTACACTGATGGTAAATGGTCCTATGTGAGGTTTTTGGCCTGTTTGTAAATCAGGTAGCAAGTGAGTAGCCAGAAAATGAGTATTGTATAATCACTGACCCAACAACCACATCTCTTCACCCTCCTCCACAGCTGAGAAAATCGTTTTCTGCAGAGGGTCACTGGAATGTTTTTACCAGGGAAGAAAAAATATGGTGTAGCAGTTACACAATTCAATTGTAGTCTCTGAGCCTCCTGGAAATAATCCCTGCCTAAGTGGTGTCCCAAGAAAGGATGGTGCATGCAGTCTGCTTCGTTCACCAGATGTTTGGGTTGGATACCACAGATACATGACAAACATTGCCTATAGCATCTGCTGAAGCCAGTTCTGGGTGGGTGTCCCTGGTGGAATGGGAACGTGTGCTTGTTTAGTGCAGCACTATTAAGTCTGATTTTTCACTGAGGGATGTTTTAGATGCTTACCTGAAGCCACCAACCCAATGCCCAAAAAGTAACTTGGACTAACTTTTACAAGTTGGTGAAAGGATGGAGCAAAAGTAAGACCTGAAGTGGGAGAAGTCCTGTCCTCAGGGATAATGTTTTAACTAAAAGTGCAATTTGTGAGAAAAGGATTCTCACACTGCCGACTCAAATTTGGTGGATCAGAAAAGCCTCCAGGTATCCTGTGTGCTTTGTCTCCTAAGCAGTTACAGCTTAATTCATAGAGTGGAATGGAGACATAAATGTAAGAATTTACATTAATGTGTGTTTGGTATAAAAACCTTAATATCTACCTGTTTTGAATTCATGACTCCATATGGAACTTTGTTTTCTGGTGTTTATTTTAAAACCCCAAGGTACTGCTTATTTAATGTCTTTAGAAATGAGTATCAGTATCAGTGTCTTTAAAATACATTTCTAATGCTTGCAGTTTCAGGGGAAAGAAAGAAAACTTGATTCACATGCACTTTAGTATTTCAGAAATGAGCATGGAAAAGAGGACAAATCATAATTGTTAAAAAAACCAGTAAGCCTAATGCTGAAAACAGGCCTGAGTGACTAAAAGTCTCCACTCTTAAGATTAAAGTAATAATGAAATTTGGATTCTGTTATCAGATGATTCAGCAATCTCTGCTTTCAGGTTTTTTTGCAAACATGAGCCTGGAAACTCAAAATAGTCTTTTTCAAATAACTTGAACACCAGATATTTCTGGACCGTATTTCACACTTTATCATGTATTTCTGGACTCATGATAAAACCTCCACAATCTCTAGCTCTGCAGTCAGAAGCTGGAGAAGGCTCCTATAGAAAGATGCAAAAATGCAAAATGCAGAAAGATTTAATATTTCATATAGAGCAATATTTGCTCTATTATTTTCTGCAGAGATTTCCTTTATCACTTTATCTTGTGACCTGCATATTCCAGTCTTCTATTATACCTACTTTATGCTCCTTATACAAAGATGGTGGGATTCTTAGGGTTGTCCTTTGTCAGGGCTCAGACTTTGGTGACTCTTCTGGGTCCCTTCCAGCTCGGTATATTCTGTGATTCTGTTTTTCTTTATCTGAGTTGTTTTGATGTATGGATGCCAGGTAAGAACAAGCTCTGCTTTCTGAGTAAACAGCACTCAAGGCCACTCTAATTGATAAGCCAGGGACCACATTAGCAATCCACTAAGTCAGAACTTGTCTCTCCAGATTTCTTGAAGAGCTTATAAGTTCAGGGTTGGTGCCAGATAGTAATGCAGTCCCATCCATGTCATTGAAACAAGCTTGCATCTACCCACACAGTCACACAAAAATTAAAACTAACCTCTTCTTTGTAGACAGCCCATTTCAGGCACTACAAGCTGTGGTCAGTAGGTTTGGGAGCTGAAGCAATTTGAACAGCCAAAAACATAAGTAAGTAGTCATACATACATAGAAGTGTTGCTTGGGATGATTTGGATGAAAATATAGAGGTATGGGTTAACACTAGGTTGACACTAGGTAAGCTCTTCCTGTCACCTATGTGAGCTGCAAGGGGTTTAATCACTTTAACCATTATTACTGGAAATTTGTTCAAGCTCCAAAATAATGGAAGTCCCAGTGTTTGACTCTGTGCCTTCTGGCAGCAGCAGTTTATCTTGTGCCTTAGTCAGGAATCAAACTTAGGATTGGGAAGGGTGATGGTAGTAGTCCCAGAAATTGTCAAAAACTTGTAGCTTGCTGAGTAGTCTAAGAGATGGATCAGACCATTTACTTAACACAAAATAAATAAGCCGAGAATCTGAAATTAACCTGATTTCTGAAGTCTGGCACCTTCTGAAGTCTCCCTGGGCCCTACAAGCTCTACACAATTTTATTCCACAGTCTTCTGAACAAGTCTTTTGTAAACAAGCATATTTCTCCTTAACTTTTGCTCCATGGTAACCACTCAGTTTCCTGATTATATGTTTGGTTGCCTAACTCACATAACAGCAGATTCTGGACATTCATCTTTCTCACACTTACAAAAATAAAGTAATATACAACATTGTTACCAAGTGGAAGAGGAAGAAAACTGTTGCTAATAGAATAATGGCAACCAAATGGCATTTTTGAATAGAATATTATTTATGGAATACCATAGCTTTCCAAATCCTACTGTAAATAACATTGTTAATCATGAAGCAACTCTTCATTTAAGATGTTAATTTTCACTTTTGTATGGTGATAATTTTGTGCCTGAATGCATATCCTACAAGTCCATGTAGGATAGATATTGTTCATTTGAAGCTGAGGCACAACGTTGGGACAGATTCTCAATAATTATTGTTCTATATATGTGTGGTATTCATTCTAATTATGGACAGCTGAGAATGCAGCTGCAAAATCATCATATCATTCAGTTTACTGTCAGTGTTCATTACTGGCAAGGTCTTTTAATTTTTAGAATACAGTATTTTAAGCTCTCTCTTCCTTGTAACTCTCCACAGATGTTTTGAATATTATTTTCAAAAACTAAATTTTACAGCTTCCGGACACAATATTTTTCTATTTAGGGTTCTTTTTGTGGAAAAATAATCATTTTTGAAGAATATGTATGCAAACATTCTAACAAGCCAAAAGCTTATCATTAGGAACTGATGAGAGGAGAGTTTAAACAACCCTACCATCTTCCTTGAAAATAGATAAGTAGCAAGCAAAACCAGAGAAGCAGCATTAAAAGTTGCTGGGTTTAAAAGCTTTAAAAATGGTAAGACAGTAATGAATTCTTTAGACCAGAAGGTTTGTTTCTGAACAGTGGGTAAAAAAGACATATACTTGCATCAAAGAAAAGAAGAAAATGCTACTGCCAATCTTTTATATTTTGGATATTGTAATCTTGTGGAAGCTTTAGTAGGCTTCCATTGTTAATATCTAAAACTTCATTTTCTTTTTCTTGCAAATTAATCTTCTAAAAGCAGTTTATCTGTGGTGTCTTTAACTACATTTGCAATAGTTATTTTGACTGAAAACTTCTCTACACTTACAGGAAAAACATGGCTAGTAGCTCTTTCTCCTAAAAACTTCAGTCCCTTTGCTACTGTTAAAACTGTGTAATTTATGATGTCTCTGTGTAGAAAGTCTGATGGTTTTAACACTTCATATTCCAAAAGGGACAAAGCAGCATTCTTTTCCTTTCTTGTCTGCTCCCATGGTAGTTTTGCTTATGGGGTGCGCTGATCCAAATCTGCAACTCTCAATTCTGTGGACATTTTCTCTCAGTAAATTTTTATATAAACTGCAGGATTTGTGTCTTACAAATGGCATGGTTTACTCCTTCCTTTGAAGCATAGCCTGTCTTCCCAAAGCTTTTTACTTGAGCCTAAAATCCACTGATTTAAATGAGCAATTGTTTGCATTTTCCTTAATTTTTACATGATTAAAAATAGGGTTTGAAGCCACAACAATAAAGGGTTTTGTTAATAAGGGTCATTCCAGCCTGTAAAATTCACAGGATCAGTTATGCAGCACACATCAGGCTGTGCCTGTAATACTGTGTTCAGTTCTGGTCCCCACAGCTCAAAACACACAGGAGAGGAGAGAGTCTGAAGGAGGGCCAGGAAGATGACCAAAGGATTGGAGAACCTGACCTCTCAAGAAACACTGGAGTCAGTCACTCCCTGGAGACAAGAGGGCTTGGAGGGATCTCATCACAGCATTCCAGTACTAAAATGGTGGCTACAAAGAGGATGCCTTCCCTCCCCCCAGAAAAAGAAAAATCCCAGCTTGTCAGAAGCTTGTAAGTCTTTGGAAACTTATCAAACTAAATGTAAGCAATGCATTTTCAGTCTTCAATATAGATAGCTTTTAGACCCATATAGTCAAAATTTGAAAGAATATTTTTTTAAGTAATTGCTTGACATAATTATTTCATTACCATATAGGTATTATGATTGAAGGAGTAGCAGCCTCTAATGCAGTTTGTCTGGTGCTTTCTGTAATAAAATAAAATGGTTATAACTTTTAACAGCTCCAATTCCATCATGATTAGCAGCATATTTGGGGAGTTTGGCAGAGAAGAGTCTTTGAGTTAGAAAGGTGTCTTTTAGTGCCATTATAAAAATTTCTATAGCATTGGCAGAATTTCAAATTGTCAGGAGTCATAATTTTTCCCATGTACTGTATATTGTATAGATTAGAGTTTTGCACTTCCTGCCAAAACCCTTGACATCTGAGAGCACTTTATGCATATCAGGAAACCGTCCTAAATCATTATTCTGTGCAGAGTTCAAAGTCTGAATGGATCATGAACCAAAAGAATCTTTTCCTGTTTAGAAAGCCTGTAGGGAATAGGAACTGATCAAGTCATGAATTCATTCTGTACCTTGACTTTTTGTCTTTGGTATGATCTGTACCTTTGACTCTGCCTATTAATAAAAATATCTCTTGGTTCATAAAGAATATACATGAGCTTGAGCAAGTAGACATCTAGGACAGATACACAAGCTACCCGTGAAGTTACACAAGGAAAGCATTACTTAGAGATCCTTGATCCTTGTTCAGCCCACTTAAACAAGACTGGTCAGATATAAATAACCTTTTAAAAAGGAAAAAAACCCAAAGCAAATCTGGCATGGCTTGGAAACCTTTTTGTGGACATAATAACTAGTCATTGTAGGACTCCAGAACATCTAGTAATTTAATCTCCCATCTTAAACTAATAACATCATAAATCTCTGCAGATCTCCAAGTTTATATTCCACTGATATTTATTCCTCCAGTACCAAGAGGCTAAGTCTGCTGATGGAAAAAAAATCAGAAAAAAAATTAAGGGAGAGAGCAGGCTATTATAAATCAATTTGACATTTAGAGAAATCTGAGTTACACCAGTCAGTGCATGCACCACAGCCAAAAATTTCTATCTGATAGCATTACACAATTTTGGTCAATAAACTTGCAGTAACTTGGAGTGGATTTTCTGAATTATAGGATTTGATCTTTCATAATCATTGCGAAGATGTCAGAAAACCATGGAGCTGTCATAGCAGTAGGGGCTCATTCCTACACACAGGATCAGTGGAGAGGAGCTGAAGCTGGCTGGCAGGGGAGCTCTGCAGATTAACTCCTGTGAGTGCAGCAGCCAGGATTGAAACCAGGGTCAGAATCACTCACCATTGAGTCACGCACCAATGCAGGAGCTGTGAGGTAACATTGCATGGAAATGAACACCATGCATGTAGTGAGCATAGTTCTGGGAGACAGGACTGCTAAAACCACGACCGAGAGAATGTAAAATATAAGATGAATTTGTGTAGCATTTTGACTCCCAGAAACAGCAAGAACAATACAGAAGAGCGAAAGATCACAAGAAAGTTAAGTGAAATGTGAACAGATAAAAACCCCTTTTGTCAGAGGTTATATTGGTAATGATATATATCAAATGTTTGAGCATTATTCATATCGACATTAACAATTTTCAAACCAAAGCAATATGAAACTAGTCAAAACCCTTACTTAAGCAGACACAATGTGTCAAAAAAGCTGCACAATTTTTTAGAAGTTAAGGAATTAGCTAAACCCAGTTTCCTGTTATAAAAATTCTTAAATCTTGGCCAAAACTTCACCATTTTGAGAAATCCTTTCTTGCTCCTACCAATTAAGTGAATTATTTATAAAGACACTTCCACAAAGTTGCAGTTTGTCCTCTGCACTGGTGCTTTATTGTCTGATATATTTAACTTATGTTTCTTCTCTGAAATGCCACATTTGAGGTCACCAAATAACTTTTTGCTTTTATTTAATTAAAGTATGTAATTCTTATTAAGAAGCATGTACTCTGGCCTACAGAGTCAATTATGGATAAATTGCCACGATTTTGGACACAGAGAGATTGAAAGTGGTGTAGTGAGTTATTTTTTGAAAGGCCCAAGCAACATGGATACTTAATTGTTAGAGTTCAGTGGGAATGACAAACATGACACAGCCAGGTGCACTTGGAAGTCCAGATATGCCCTTCTCTACTTCTTTGGGCTGAGAGTTTCAAAAATATTGATGAAGTGAAGCGAAGTGAAATGTGTATGCTGCACACATGTGGCCATAAAATTTGCAGGAGAGAGTATTGGTCTGCAGAAAGCTTGTGACAAGTTCATGCTTCTCCAGCAACTCGGTGCCAAGTCCTGTTTCTCATAGAGGAGCCATTTGTATTCTTGTCCAGTCTTAATGTCTGTGATCTTTGCTGTACTTAACAGATGCTGGTTACAACTACATTAAAAAAAAAATCATAATTTCCTTGAACATTTTTAGAGACTTGTTCTTCACCACTTCATCTTCTCAAATACTCAAGAAATATATTGCAATAATTAAGTTTATTTTCCAGAAATTTAATTTAAATGACCATCAATTTCTCTTTACCAGTGGTGTATCAGAACAGATTTTGTAGCAGTTTTGATAACGAAGACAAATATAAACTTCAGCCAGATTAATATAAACTTCTAACAGAATTCATGTCATTTGTCCTTTGATTTATGGGTTTTGCAGGTTGTATATATTTGGATTTTTAAACATTCTTGAAATACATAAATTAATTCACATAGGGATCTGAGGAAGTGATATTATCTTTCTACGTCTACAGACATAATTTTCTCCACATTAGTCAAGGTTTAATTACAGTGGTGAAGATTTTTCTTCCTACACGTAAGATATTGCACATTTTAATAGATCTTATTATTTGAAAATGTCTCTTGAAATTCAGCATTTATCATAATTTGACTAACTTTATCTCATTCACTAAATTAAAAACCCAGCTGACTTTTTCCTAGGTTTTTTGTTGGTTCAGTTTCCAGAGCTTGAAGTACTAAAGATCCTTCATCTTTTATTTTTATCTTTAATGTAAAAGCTAAGCAGGCATTTGATTGACCATCTCTGTTTAACTTTGACAGAGACTAAGAAAAAACAGCAGACCAAGGGAGCCTTTAGAGCACTGACGTTTGAACTTCCAAGGATTAGTTTCTTCAGTGAACTGTTTTCAAAAGCTAATTTCTGAAATGTAACTCAAGGAGAAGTATAAGGGTGCTCTCTGACATTCTCAAAAGGTTAAACTGGAAAGGAAACTGTGCCTCTGCCTGATGTTCTGGTAAATGGTGAGGGGCGACACCGGGTGAAGTAGGATTGTTGATTTTAGTCAATACAGGCTTTCAGTTTTGCAGGGCTTTCAGTAAGAAAACAGTAAGTACTCAGAAACATGTTGCTTTGACTTAATCTGGATCGTGAAGGAGGAAAGATTAAGTAATCATTAGGTGTTTGTGAAGTGACAGTGGAGAGGAGATAGAATCATAAGGAAATCGTACATGAAGATTTTAAAAAATTAGAATAATTAATTCCAGTGTTACATGGGCAATATTAGTACAAGTAGAATACAGTCTGAGGAGGTGACTCAGATCTTACCGCCCACATTCTTTATAGTTCTCAGTGCTTATGAATATGCTCACATATCTGACTCCAGTTTAACACCAGCCACTTCCTGCTTTCACAGAAAATAAGGCTTCTAAACACAAATACAAAGCATTAGTACTCTGTGAATCTTATTCTGTTCTTCCCTCTATATTCCAATATCTGTAAAATCAATATTGCCTGCCTTGCTTTTATCTCATTTCAGTAAGGTACAGTGATTGCAAGTCCCAGCTGTGGAAGAGTGACAATCTGTTAATGGTATTCCTCAAAGATTAAAGACAAGAAGGGATATCTTCAAGTAACCTTCCTAGTAAATTAGAAGTAAGAATTTTTAAACAGTCCAGGGAAAATAAGTGATAAATGGTCCATTGCAATAAAAATACAGAAGTATTATTCATAAAAGAAGTTTTATTCATAAAAGTCAAATAAGAACTGGTATTAATTTAGTAATTCTTTCTTGCAGCTCAGTACTGCATATGAGACATTTTCTATATTTCTTGCTTGAATTCATTGCAACTGATGGTTTGTCCAGGCACCTTTTTGGCTGAATTTTGTTCAAATGTGTTGTTCATAGGAGCCAGGAGATTGCCTGAGAGTGTGAGCTGTTCACAAATGAATAGAAACTTGATAAATTTTTCTACTGCTGTTAAAAATAAAGTCCTCTTGATTGTTTTCAGTGCTAGATCTGCTTTTGTTTTAAATTATGTCATAGGGGTTTATATGCCTTATGCTTTGAATCTCAGGTAATATATATCTGATACTTAAGAAAAATCATCTTATTTTGCATTTATTATTTTAGAGTGTTTTTTAATCTTTGTTACCACCAAAAAAGTTTACTCATTTATGATTGCAGTGTTGTCTGTAAATATTAAATATACTCAGCTGATACTTTAAAGTATACTAAAGCCAACTTTAGTTGGCTTATTTTGTCTTTTCATCACATCTTTGTATAAAACAGCGGTGTTAGGTTTACAGTCAAGTTTTATTTTAGTGCTCCCATGGCTTATAAGAAGGTAATCTGGTAAGGTACCTCATTTGTATACATCCTGTGTAGTTTTTGCTGCAATCAAATTGCAGATCAGTTGCTGTAGGTTTCAGTTGCACTGGATTTGTTAAAGCTTTAACTATCCACCCTAATTATTTGGAGACCCTTATGGATAGTTATGGCCTTGACTGGTATAAGCACAGGCAGAATGACAAGTACAGAAAAACTGTAAAATATATAAGGTAATAGCAGGCAATGTGTATTAATCAAATTACAGAAAACCTGAAAATTTAAAGGATCAACTCTGTATGTCATGAAATTTAATCCTTAGATTTTTTTTTCTTCAGTATAGTTTTAAATGCACTCAGTAAAGGGTTTTCCACTATTTATTGATGAAAACTATTGTACTATCTGAGAGTTCATAAATCCCATGTACATTTCATTTTTCATCATTTTACTCATTGGATAGTGATGTAGGTTGTAAATTAGAAACATTCAAAGCTGACAAAGGCTTGGTTTAAGAGATTTTAAACAAAAATACATCACAAACCTTGAGTTATTCTAAATCATTATAGCCTTGAGGCTCCCTGGATGTGTACTGCAGCATTTTCTAAAGACATTCTTGGCAGCAGGAAAATTGCAGATTACCTTCAGGGCACTCCCCTGAGGTCTCAAAGAAATTATAGGGAGAAAGGTCAGTTCTTCTGAGTGCCTTCGCTAGGCATCCAGAAAGTGGCATTATTCAGAAGTACTCACAGAAAGCAGGTACCAGACTGATTACTCTGCAAGAGCTGCTTGTCCAATGGTGCTTTAAATCTCCCTGTTACCCCAGTCTGCCTGAGTGTCCCACTTACACCTCACCACGGTCAGTAAAAGTATTCTGCTTAAACATAACAAAGATGATTTCTGCACCCAGAAATGTGGGAAAAGGTTTGTAAGGACTTCCTGCCTTACAAGCTGACTGAGGCTCCACTGAAGACATAGTGATAACTCACTACATGCTTATTTTGAAGACCTCTCCTCTCTTCTGTGGAGGCTATTTCCCACCCAATTCACAGTCAGTCAGTTTTACTGAAGTGTTCAGTAGGAAAGGTATCACCAGAGTTTCCTCAGATTTCTTGCTGCAGCTTCCAGCATAATTTATGACAGAAACTCCTCTGAAGCGGGATCAAAAATTTGAAGGGAATCCTGACTGCATGAAAAAAAGGAGCAGTCCTGTTTTCTGAACTTCTGTCACAGTCTGCCATTCAACTAAATATAAATTCGTATTTGTTGCAATTGTTTATGGAGTGTACCTAGAGAAATTGAAGGGAAGTTTGTTCTGGAGAAATGTCTCTCTAGTGGTACTTTCCCTATGCACAAAGGAAGAGTGGAGTTCTTTCAACTTCCTTTGTAGGGCTTGTTTTTTAAAAAGGAAAAAAGCTTTCTGGTAGGAAACCACTCATTTGAATCAATCTCCTCCAAAATACATGTATCAGCAGCTTCTCATTCTCAGTCAAGCCCAGAGTGCCTTCCACCAGCTAGCCTGTTTCCTCTTAACATTAGCTGATCTCAGCTAGGGAATCCAAGGTAGGCTGACTCCACAGTTTTTGTCTGAGAAAGTCACAGTATTTGTTTCTTTACTCCTCTGCTTCTACAACTCAATGTTTGTGCCTAAACTTTGGACTCAGAATGCAAATGTACTCATACTCAAAACATCCACTTGCATATTGTACATTTAAGGGAAACTGCAACTTTCACTGGAGTTTCATTTCCCACTTTGTGTTGCTGATCTTTTGCCTCTGGTGTTCTTCTAAAATTTCTCCTCTGAGGGGATGTAATGGGTTTGCTGTGGCCTGGTTATAGACTGCTGTGGATGTCTGAGTTTCCACTGCAGATTAGCTCAGAATGAATTTTAGGACCTCATTTCTTGCCTTTTGTGCTATTTTTGAAAGTGAGATAGTTGAACCAGAAATTCAGTATTTTTTGTAGGACTTTTTTTTTTCCTTTATAAGGGGATCTCTAGCTCACAGATTAGTTGGAACCATGACCTATGTATAACCAAATAAATGTATCTGCCTTAGATGAGAGAGCCTGAAACAGCTGCTTTGAGAGGTGAATTGCTTCATTCAAAAAAGCCATTTCTTTGACACCTCCCTACCAGACAATGCTGTACATGTGACAGTCTAAATCTAAGCACCAAGGAGCTAAGATGAAGAAACTTTCCTGTTGCAGGCAAGGGGAGAAGAAACAGATCATTTTCTTGAGAAGTGTACATAAGAATGCTTTCACACCTTCTTTTCTGAGCAGGGGAGAGGTGTCCTCTGTCAATGTCAAAATCTTCCCGGATAGTAGTACACTAGCTATTTTCAATTTGATAAAATTGAACATCTACATGACTGTAACGTTTCTTAAGATAAATAAAAGTCCAGTTTCTCTCACACAGCCAAAACCACACTGATAATCCATATATCTTTTCCCATTTTAATGTCTCTAAGATTTAGTAGAACATGTCTAATTTACAAGCATTACAATTTTTAAGAATAGTTAAACTTTTAGCTCAATCCTCATAATATATGAGGATTTTAAGCAGATAAACCATTAATACTAATGGGATTAATTCCCTAGAAGCAAGAGAAAAGAACTTCAAGAGCTTTCAAAAGATACCTTCTGCTTTCATAATGTAATTAAATTGTAGTCAAAGTTGCATTATACATTGCTAATTAAAGGGGGAAACCATCACTAACATTACCAATTTCTCTTTTAAATAACAGTAATATGAAGAAAATACTTGCACTTCAATTTCCTTATACTAAGCATATCAAACATGATTCTTTCTTTTCAGGGAGGAGGGCTGTAGGCACAATCCACTTCTCATGCTGTGATCAGGGTAGGAACCCCTGAGTCAAAATCATGGAAACCACTTTAAGGGAAAGTATGGGATATGTTTCTGTCTCTGTTAATAAAAAGGAGTGATGTCCTACTTTTTTTTCTTTTCTTTTTTTTCTTTTTTTTTTCTTTTTTTTTCTTTTCTTTTTTCTTTCTTTCTTTTCTTTTTTCTTTTCTTTTTTCTTTTTTTTTCTTTTCTTTTTTTTCAGCAGCAGCCTAACTTACTCAAAAATTCTTTAAATTTTTGAGAGGCTATTTAGATTTTGAAGGCTAGAATGTGACCTCTTTCAGGCAGATGTTGCATGCTGCTCACTATTTACATCACAGCTACTGTACTGTGAATTCAGGCAGAACAAAAACAGCCCTTGAAACTTGCCCCAGACAAGTAGCTTCAGGTTGAGAGAGACACATCTTCTACAGGACACCTTGAAAAAGCTCCTTTGGGGAGCTCCCCTTTGTTCTGTATACACTTACAGGTATCAACTCAGTGGCAATATCTGCAGCAGCCTCTACAAAGATACAAACCTGAGGTAGGGGTGGTTTGGTCACTTGGAGTTCTGTATTGCCACTGTGAGAGCTATCTTCATAGTAAATATTATCATCGTATTATGCCTTTAGTAGATTTTTGGAACAGCTATTGTCTCATTTCTGGATCTCATACAACTTTGTTTTTGGCTTTGTGAGCTGCTTAGTGCCACAGGAGTGTAGCTATTTGCTGACTGCCCTTTATTCTGTAAGGGAGCTGGGGTGGCTACTAACCCATTAATTTAATGAAACATTAAGATGAAAACATTGCAAGCCATAGAACCTCATCAGGAATCAATGAGGAAAGGCATTTACAAACAGAAGCTATTTTCATTAGAAATTTCTATTTATCAGAGCCATTTCTTTTCATGTAAATATATAAGATTTGGAGACATTTTGGTAAGTCAGATTATATAGGTGTTGCATGGAATTTCTGACCTGATGGGTAACAGTTCAGATCCTCCTCTTTTCTGAGCCAGCCTGGTTATTGTTGTTGTTTCTTCAATTTTTTACACATATCTGAGTTCAGATTGGTAAACTCCACCAGTACCAGGGAGGCAGAGGAAACGACAGAAAGGACTAATGTGCTTGCATGAAAGAAAGAGTGAACCAGGAAACCAGACGTGAATTAGCACCTTTGTAGATGCAATCTGGTCTGTTGGATTTCTCACTCAGGCCAGCAGGCGTATAGGTGTTCCCTCAGGCTGAGGAGTGTGGGATGGGTGCTCTCCTAAAGCCTCATAGCTGAAATAATTGATGTCTATCTTATTTATCTTGTGTGGGTTTCACCCTACATTTTACATTACCCATGTTTACCAGGATTCTTTCAGTTTTCAGAGGCTTTAGCACTTCTCTCTAGCTGTCAGCACAAGGTGTGTCACACAGAAGGGGAGCCCGGTGCCCATGGTGCAGGAGCAGCCCTACACCTGAACTCCCCCAGGCTCAGCCAGCAGATCCAGGTGCCTTGTGGCAAAGGCAGCAGCCAGCTGTGCACAAGGTGGGAGCCAACAGGGCAGGGAAAATTGCTTCTTCCCTCTCCTCAGCTCTTTGTGACACCACTGCTGAGGGGCTGGCTCCACCCATGAGGATCCCTGCCACTGATGGGGCTCCAAAGAGAGGGGAGAAGGGATTGTAGTGCCCTTGGAAAGGCAGCACCCCAGGGGTCTGTCATGGGGGCTGGGCCATTGAACATCTGGAGGAGACAATGGAGGGCTTGATCCTTTAGCTGGCTGGTGACACCAAACTGGGGAGTGAAACTGGAATTCAGATTGCCTTTAGGAACTCGGGCAGGATAGAGAGCCTCCAAGACTGCTCCTGGGGCTGGTCCCAAACACTGCAGGGACACACTCAAGATTGTGTGGTGAGAGGAGGAGATTGGTAGTGCAGGGGGAGTCTCTGAGGCCTGGAAAAATGACCAGAGTGTCATTCTGGATGGGCAGAGGGAAGGGATGCAAAGTGCATCTCCACCAGCCGTACTTCATAGTTGACTCAGCTCAGGAGGTTGGATTAAATTACCAGAAGTGGGCTGGCAGGCATCATGAGGTCACCTCTTAACTTCCAGAGGCCAGGAGTGTGTAAACCAGGACTGGCCACTTTCCCTGTGTCTTGGAGGCAGGCCAGGAGAGCTGTAGATCTCCTTCTCAGCTCTGTGTGGGCTCTGTGCTTTAGTGAAATGGACAGAAATGTTTGACTCCTAACTCTTTGCCCTTAACCCATCCCTACAAGGTTTGCATAGTATGTGTATTTGGTGGTGCATCTTATTTGGAGCTGATAATTCCTATGCAACTCCATCACACCTCTATTTGATGGTTTTAACCCCAACTGAGTTTCACTGATATGATTTCTAAAGCAAAAATGTGACCCTGTCATTAGATACAGAGAACAGGAAGTGGGGAAAGAGGATAGAAGGATGCTGAATTCAGCTTTTGTTTGTGTTGAGTTTAAGGGTTTGTCAGATAAAGATGTGGAACTTGGGAGAAGACAAAACTATTGTTAGAGAAGAAAAGTTGTGAGAAAGTAATTGAAATGGGGGCCAAGAGAGGAAACCTGTGGATGAGGATGGTGTATCACAAACCAGGAAATAAGATGTTGAAAACAGCCATCGTTGAAGCTGCACAAATGAAAAGAGAAGTCTGTGCATGACAGAGGAACTTGAATGTCTCTGATGTTCCACTTCTATTCCCTTGGACAAGTGCTGTAGCAGGACCTTTGCTTGTTTAGTCTCTGTTGGTTTAAGTGGAAGTTAGTCTAGATTAAAGACAGGTTGTGGAATATAGGCTGCCTCTGAGATCACAGGCAGAGGCATCACTTGGCTTAGCTGGCTGTTGGGTGATGCTGAAGCAGACTTACTACTGCTTAGAGTCACTGGACTTTGATCTACTAATTTGTTCTTGATACTGTAGAGTCCTGACCACTCACTATGAGGAGAATTGACCCAGATCAAGAAGTTTATTGAGGAATGTATCTTTCTGGAAAATACAATTTGCACTATAAATTGCTTTAAAATGTCAAGTTCTCAAAAAATGAGAAAGGGCTCCTAGATTTTACCTTTCCTTTGAAAAACATGGGTAATTTTCCAGAAATAATGTATCTTGATAGCCCATGAAACTAAAAAAATGGAACTTCTGAACGTATACTGGATTGAAATTCAGTGCTGAGGAATAATGTTCTGCGACAGAGAAAATAAGAAAATGCCTAGGAAGAAAATGCATACATTTAGCATAATATGGTCTACATGTAATCTATATCCTAGTCACTTCTTCCCTAAGATTACAGACCTGAAATGTATATTCATAAGCTTTCACACAGTGCCTAATACAATGAGGTTACAAAGGGACTTGGTTCCTCTGAGTAAATTTTAAATTGTACTGAGATAATGGTGTGAGAGGACAATTGGATTGAAAAGTCAAATATCAAAAAATCAGAAAAATACCAAGCTCATGCCTCCTGTTTGGCCTGGCAGAGCAGGAAGAGTCTGCAGCTTCCTGAGTCCTGGTTTACTGTAACCTAGAAGGGAAAGTCAGGAGGTCTCACAACAAAGCCCGCTAAACACTTCAAAGAAAGTTATGAAATAAAAATGAAGACTAGATTTCCAAATGGTTATTCTTTTGTTTTGTTTTTATAATGTCTGTCATCTTAGCTAGACACTAACTTACTCGACCAGGTATTGTAAATATCTAAATAAAATTGGATTTATATGAAATAAAAACTCTCTTTCTTTGCTTCTTGTCCCAGTGTCACAAATGCAACCATGGCTTCACACGCTTTGTTGAGAAAAGGAGTCACATTAGAGTAGTAACAACAACTTCTTAGTAAGTCACGTCAAAGTTGTGGTATGTGCTTAAAAACCCAGCTGTTGAAAACATTTTAGTCCTAGTATTGATAAAAAAGCCCTCCTAGCACATATCATTAATAACGAGTTTGTGAAGCTGATCCATAAGTAAGCCCTTTAACCTGCCCATTTGGAGTAGCCAGTGGCAGAATCTCCTCTCCCTTCCATTTCAAAGGATATATCAAATGGATCTTTGTTCCGTCTTTTGCTCTGTAGGAAACATCTTTAACTACACCTGTAGTGCTGCCAGTATGGATAGCACACATGCATATATTCATATATGTATTTATATCTATATCTGTATAATGTCTGTCTATCTATCTATCTATTTATCTATCTATCTACCCCCGTGCAGAACAAATCAGCAGCTAAATAATCCATAATATCCAAGTGAACAAGCCCATTATGATTCTGAGATTTGACAAGGGACTTTTCAGGTGAGCGTATAGTATTTATTTCTCCTTTTCTTGAAAATGCTCATAAATCCAAAGTGGAAATAATTCACTATCTCTTTACATGAGCATTCTGGTTTTCTCTAGTTATGAGGCTAATAAACCTGTCAGTTTAAGACAGATTGACTGATGGCCATGGACAAGCAGAAAGTTTCCCCAGCTTACTAGAACTCTTGACCAGGGGATCATATGCAAAAGATCTCTATAATTTCTGTCTTCATGGAAGAAGTATACTGCAAAGCAAAGTGTTTCTACTTCTGCATGAAGCAGTTTGATTTCCTTCGACCTGCTCTTCTAAGGCTCAGTCTGTTTTCCCTTCTGGACTTATATTTTTCTTAATGGCTTCCTTGGGCCAGCCATCCATTGCTACAGGATTTTTTACCCATTTTTTCCCTGACATGCTAAAAGTTGGCATTGCTAAAATTGCACATTGCTATATTGACTTTAATATTAATTAATTAATATCCATTAATACTGATTGAATATAGTTATCCCTCTTTAAGTTTATGTGCTGCCTGTTAGCATCTGCCAAGGGGCTGCTTATGTAATGGGTATGTGTTTGACTTAAGTACCCATTGGCTTCACTATTACTACTAGAAAAAAAATTAATAACAGTCACAAGTTACCCATATTCTCTCCTTCAAAGCAGGAAAAATTATGTTGCCGAAAAACAGCTGATTTTACTATCAAATTTACCATCAATTCTATCAATTATGTGAAGAAAAGAATGGCAGATGCTATGAGAGTAAGAAATAAGTGCCATCTAATTCCTTAATAGTCACTGAGAAGGATTTTGCATTTCATTTGAGCAGAAACTGAATAATATCAAGTTTTTCTAGCACGCCAGAAGAAATGCATTCATCTAATTGTCTTATGAACACAGCTCTGTAAAAACACTGTGAATTGAAACATCAATTTCAATTAATAATCTGAAAAATAATTTATATTACATCATTTGACAGATATAAGTCTACTAATGCTTTCTGCAATATCATAATTTTAATGATATTTGAGGAGGATGGTTTTCACCCCCAAACTTACTAGAATTACAGGGAGACCCAAAAGACAAATCCAATGTAGAATGAAATCTCTGAATTATATACCTGTTACTTCTTTTCTTTAAAACTATACATAAAAATTATGTCAGCATATATGATAATAAAGATAAGTAAGAGACTAAAGAGAAGCATAACATTTTTAAAGCATAAGAAAACCAAATTATACAATTGACCCTGACCATATACTGGAGATAAATTCCTGCAGAAGATACATGTTCTATTTGGAAACTTCTAAAGGAGTTCATTAAAAGATTAATGAGGGTTATTCTACTGAACTTTTTTAAGAAGAGATTAACAGTGGTAGCTTTTAGAAATACAGTTTTCTTTGCCTGCAGCAAATGCAGTGCCTGAGTATCATCAAGGAACACTGAGCATAAGCCTGTGACTTGTGACCAGACCCTGAACTGTGCCTTCAGTGACTGAAAGTCTAGATTTAACATCTCCCTTTTCCTATGCACTGCTGAAAAGGTGAGGGAAATGAACAGTTCCTGATTGGGATTTATTCTAGCATCCTCCACAATCGAGAGATGATCGTGTTGCATCGGCAATTGTGGTGGTGTATTAATTTAGTTTATAATATTTCTTGTTCTATTGTACTGTTCAGTTTTATGTACCCTACCCCCCCCTAATTATTATTCAGACACTTACCCTTGTTATGTAACTTTCAGTTATTTGTCAATCACCCTTCCCGCCTTTGGGAATCCCCTCCTACCTATCCCTGGTTGGTCTTTACCCTGTTTCCAGCCCCTGTGATTTCCCTAGAGACTCATGCCATTGGTTGTTTGTTTCTAAGCCTCTCCCTTCCCTGGCTCGGGATAAAACCCCACAAGGCGGGGTCTCCGGTGGCCAGTTGAGGGCTGAGGTGGTTGCTCAATAAACTCCTGTTTGTTTCTCACAACTGGCTCCCTCTTTCACTTACCTCTGTCCTGCCATTGCTACATCAGTCTCAAAGACTCTGACAGGAATCAAGAACCCACTAGGAGACAGCCCTGTCTGCGTGGCTTACAGGCTGTCCCTCATTGCTGTCACCCGTGCCTGAGCTAAACGGGTGGTCAGAGACCCAGAGGTCTTAGGGCATGGCATCAGGCAATGATTCCTTATATTTTCCTTTACCAGAAGTTGGAGCATAGATGCATTTGAGATGCTGGAAGGATGATCTTCTACATCTGCCAGTCCTAGTCCTCTTTTCCTTCAAGTGTGCCACACACTATCGGGCTGAGCAGTGAGTTGTGGAGAAGTTCAGTGCAGTAGTGAACTCCCTGTGGAGTCAGCTGCACTGTTTTCTAAGTTAAAGGCTTAAGCCAAAGATTAAGTTCATCCTACATCTTTCACAGCACAGCATTGTCTCTCTTCTTTCCTACCCACTTTTTCCTGCATTGTTTTACACAGCCTTCTCCAGCTAAAAACAGCTGCAGTGGCAACATGAAGGAGCAATCTACTCTATTTTTTCTGATCTGCTGAGAGCAGCAGCATAGGAGAGAGAATTTCAGGACTTGCACTTGAGGTAGTGGAAGAAAAGCATCTCCTGCACATTCTTCAGTGGGGCTGGTCAGTCTGAGCAAGTATGAAGATTTCAGGGCATGTGGCATAGCATACCTATGTTTTCAACAATAACGTGTGGTCTGCCTTACTGTATGAGGGGCAAAAAGCTGTTCTGGGCCATAACCAAGAACTGCAATACATATTGTCATACCTCACAGTTGTTAAGCAGATCAAAATCCCTTTGGGTTTGAATCTACCTAAGAAAATATATGCAAAATGCAACTTGTTATATTGCTACACCATATCTGCAGTCTCAGTCCTTGGTTCATAATGTAATAAATTCAGAAATTTTTTTGACAGGCTTGACAGCAGTGATGAAGATTAAGACAATGTGGGAGAGGAGAGAAACCTGCATATAATAAGAATTTTAAAAGAGGAATATTGGACAAATTCTATATATCAAGTACTGTAAAGTAAGACTTAGTGAACATTGAGAAAGTAACAAAGCAGAACACAAAATGTGAAAGCACAATATTTAAAATTGTCAAAGGCTATACTGCAGACAACATAAACACTTTGTTACTGATAAATGTAATGGACTCAAAAAGTCCAGCAGGGTTTTAAAGGGAATTCAATGTTTTACTGTTATGGCATGGGAATATTATGGATATGAGAGAAAGCAGGGGGGACCAGATGCAGTGTTTGTTATATATCTATTTAGGTTGAAAGTGCAAACAGAATCCACTGCTATTACATTATGTTTACAATATTGCATAATAATATGACATCATCACAAAAGTATAATGCCATTACTGTCTGCCATAATTGAACTATAGCCAAGATCTAATCCAAAGTTCACTGAATATCAATATAAAGACCTTCAATGACATCAGTATGCTTAGGATCACTTAGGACAGAAATGAGGGAATGGCTGATGTCCCTCCAGCCTCCAATGCCTTACCTAATTAATGCTTGTTTTGCTTGTTTGCAAAGACCTCTTAGAGGGGGTTGCAGCAGCTCAATGACAACCAGTATGTCCCATGCCATGGAAAAATATCTGGGTATACCCAGCCCCTGCCACTACCCTGTGTTACTACTAAAAGAGTGAAAAAGCCATGAGGTCTTGTCTCCTACTGAAGTACCACTGAACCAAATATCACAACCCCTGAACTTGTTTGAATGGATTCTTCTTCATTGTTTCCATGTATCTTTGAGAGGACACACATAAACCTAAGGTGAAGCCAGCACTTGAGCCCCTACTTGACTAATACCCAACCCATGGAGCTCAGGCTAAGGCACTGGATGATAATGCAGAGTGTGATAGCTAAATTCAAGCTTGAATTCTTGTTACTGGCCTCTTTGGAGTGTGACTGGACTGCAGATGAAGTGAGAAGTGTTCAGCCCTAGACCACAATACCTTGCAGCACCATCATGAGACCAGTTCTAGAAAGGCAACTCTGTTTTGGGATGGCTAATGAACTGAAACAAACACTGAAATACAAAATTTCATCCTAACCTGATTCAAGTTCTTCCAATTCAACAGAAGCTCAATCAAAAATTAGAGGAAATAGCACTGCATAGATAAATGTATTCAGCATGAAGCATTGGAAGTAACCATAGAATAGACAGTCATTTAGGTTAAAAAGGATCTGTAAGATCAAATCCAGCTGTTAACCCAGCACTGCCAAGTCCACTACTAGACCATGTTCCCTAAGTACCACACCCACGTGTCTTCAGAACACTTCTAGGGATGGTGACTCCATCACTTCCCTGGGCAGCCTCTTCCAGTGCTTGACCACCCATTCAGTGAAGAAATTTTTCCTAGTATCCAATCTAAACCTTCACTGGTACAGCTTGAGGCCATTTCTTCTTGTCCTATTTGCTGTTTCTTTGGAGAAGAGGCCGACCCTCACCTGGCTACTCCCTCCTTTCAGATGGTTGCAGAGACTGATAAGGTCCCCCCTGAGCCTCCTCTTCTCTAAGCTAAACACCCCCAGCTCCCTGAGCCACTCCTCATCAGGCTTGTGCTCCAGAGCCTTCCCCAGCTCCATTGCCCTTCTCTGGACATGCTACAGCACCTCAGTATCCTTGGTGTAGGGAGGGGCCCAAAACAGAACACAGGATTCCAGTTGTGCCAAATCCTTCGACAGCAGTTCTAGCAAAGCCACTCTGTTTAGGGGAAGCAGAGAGAGTCGTCTGGAGATGAAGCATATTGTGTCATCTGTCCTCATGCAGCCAAAGACTGGCCTTGGCCCTGTTTTAAAACACGTATCCCCTAAGAATACCAAATTCATCAACTGAAAATCTGTATGAACATGTTAGTTGTTTGTAACCTTCAAGAAATGAACTTTACACTGCAGTTGTCAATGTAGCAGACACTGTATCATGATTAAGAGCATAGAGAAGCTTTCTTGTTTGACTACGTTAGATTTATTCTACTGCTATGTCATTATGCACATAAGTCTTAGAAATGAGAATTGTGTAAAACTAGTTGAAAATGAGAGCTCAGCAACGCTGTCAGAAAGTTCTCACCACTGCACAGACATGCACCTTCCCATTGCCTCCAGAAAAGGTTATTACATTTACTGTCATATGGAATGAAAAGCAAGTAGCAGCACTTTAAAATGTTCATATAGGATAATCTTGGGCAGGAAATGCATGAGGTCTGGCTGTACTTTTAAAGATAAAAATGTGCTCACAAAGGGTTGTGAGTATGAAAGCCTTGAAAGCATGGGCAAATATGTGTGACATTTAAGTGGACCTTTTGAGAGATTAGAATCAATATTGTCTTAAACGAGACACTTGGTGTTAGACTGAAGTCCACACTGCTACACCAAACCGTGGATTTGCATATATGTTAAGGTTAAAAAAAATTATTCTGCTTCTTTAGGGCCCTTTGGAATTTCCCATTTGCCATCACTAAAAGAAGGAAGCTACATTTGTCCCTTGAAGTGTTGTAACAACTGTTTCATCAGTTTCATCACACTATCTGTCCTGTTCTCTCTCTAATCATGTAGAAACAAAGCATTCTTTGTATTCATTAAAAATATTCTAATGTGTGTAAACACTGGCAGGGATCTAATTTGCTAAGCTGGGAGTTCAGCATGCTGTGAGTTTTAATAAAGCTGCTATAACTGGCGACTTAGTTCTCTCAAGTGTATAATCTTTTTCTTTTAAGATGTTAATAACGACATCTTTATTGTGAAGGATCCCCTTCCTCAAAGTCCTACTATTGTTCTCTACGGATCTGAAATCTTTGGTGCTACTTTTTGTACAGCAGCTCATATTGAGGGGGAAAGGAATGGGGGCCTGTGGAAGAGCCAGTCTTATCTGGAAGACCCAGGGCTTGTTGCCCAACGTAATGAAGGCTCAACACGGCCAGTCTTCTCAAGGGCACCCAGCCACTGGACAGTGCTTGCTAACACACCTAATTTGCAGCTAGGATAATGTGTAAGGTCCTCACTTCCACTTGCTCTATTTTCCCTCCTTGAAGTGATAAGGGTATCTAAGGGCAGGGCCAGAGTCGCTTCTAGCCAGAAGGAAACAGAAGTCTCTTAACCTGCACCAGCCCTGGCTTTTAGCCACCCAGTGCTGGACTGCAGGGATTTAGGGTTTCATTGTCCCCAAATATGTTAAGCCTAATATGAAGAGCACAAGCCCTTTCTGCAATGGAAAAGAAAGTGCAGAACAAAAGGGGGAGTTTGGAGGACAGTAAACAGAGGGTGTTATCCATTCTCTTTTATCCAAAACCTGGAGGAACACCAAAAATGTAATGGTCCACAGAAGAGAGAGGGAAGACCAGAATGCAGCGGGTAACTTGTCTTTTCTATATCTAGAATGTTCACCTTGGCCAGGACGTGTGTAATTGTTCAGTGCAAATTTAAACAGTGAGGAACAAAAGGGAGCAAGAGGGTCTCATCCTGTGAAAACAGCATGCAAACAACCACATGGAGGCAAGAGGTCTGCAGTGAAAAGCTGCTGCCCATAAAGAGCCAAACTTGTTTGTTTTTTCATTTTTATACATTTGTGGGTCTGGTTGTGGATTGGCTTCTGGGATTACTACCCCTTTGCCCCACTGGCCAGACTAGCTGTCAACTAACATTATTTTCAGGCTAGAAATATATAAACAAAGAATAGTGAACAAAAACAAGAAAGGTTGTTTATGTTCTAAAGTGTGAGAAAGTGGAAAACTGACCCTTAATATTGTACAGAAACTAAAGAACTGACTCCACCTTATGAACGAGTAGAAGGCTTAAAAAAATGGGAAAAACCAGAGCAATAGCATCCTAGAGTAGTTTGTAGCAAGGTTGCACAGCTACACTGCATGGGAGAGTGTGTGGAAGACCCTGACTCCCCAAGCAGTGTTCTAGATACCAGGATGGGTCTGCATTTTTTCAGTTTTGTCTGCAGATGTAAGATCTGTTTTCTAAAATGTATGTGGAGAATGTGTGGGATTCTGAGTTACTTTTATTTCCAGCTGATTAGTCCCCTATGTATATGCCTGACAACACCCCGCTGTTACTGCCAGCTCTGATCCCAGCTCTAAAGCTGTTGTATCCCTTTCCAACCCCTCCGGCTATCAGAAGCCATATCAGTCTATATCACTCTGCAGTGCATCCACCAAACCTTGCTTTCCAACTGCATGATACCACTTCACCATTTCCAACCCCCAAGGGTCCTTTATTATTCTTTGCCACATATTCCTTCCTTCATAGCCGCCTCTTCCATTTTACACATCCAAAACTCCACTTTCTGTACCCTCCCCACCTTCCCCCCATGTGCCAGCAAGCCTGCTCTCTCCATTTCAGCTTCCTGCCCCATTACTCCAAGCAGAAGTGCAGGTATCAGTATAGAGACAGTTGCTGCAGGGAGTTTTGCTGATGTTTGTGGGAATTGGCAGCTGCTGTACTTGACAGGGAAGATTACAGATTCAGGAGTACCTTGCTGAAGGACAAGAAATTATTATGCATCAGCTGCTCTATAACAGTGACCCTGGTCCACATTATTTCCTCATGGCAAACCAGAGATGGTTTGTCTCTTTGTAAAAGCATATCACATCTACTCTAGGGTAGGAATGTGCCCCATGGCAGTTACCAGGAGAGATTTTCTTCATATGTCCACACAGCTTTCTTTATTGTCAAGCCAAATTATCATGCAGCACATGACTGGTAAAGTGGTAATATCAGGCACCACTGGATCTCAGCGCTCCACTTCTTCTCCTCTGCCCACTACCAGGACTGGGGTCAAGAGGAGAAACTAGAAAATTTTGCAGAAGTAAAACAGTTCCAAAAATCAGAAGAAAGATTTGGATTATGACTAAGGAGTGACATGGAAAAGATATGCCTTAGCAGCATGTGAAATGGTTTGCAGAGTTGATGTAAATTGCCAGTGTAGCTGTAAGAATACTTAAGTGTAATTCTGGTACTAATTGCCAGCTGAGCCCTGGGAAGCTACAGTCTTTACTTAAGCAGCTGAAATGGCAGTCAGCAACAACTTGTGCATCTATGCAATAAAATTTCCTGTATTTAAATTCTGAATGTCATGACAATTAGAAAGAAAAACACCCCAAACCTGGAAATGTGTATAAAATTTCTCTTTGCAATGACATCCATTAGAGAAAAGTTAATTGTAATGTGATTTTCTGGCATGAGCAACTGATACTGATCCAGAATAAAAATGAGTGATTTTTTAAAAATTATTTTATTTACTAGTTCTAGCCTGCTTTTTCTATTCTCTGTAAGAAATATGTGGAAGGGCCACTGTTATTGTGAAGTAATTGTTTGCAATCAAAATTTAACCTCAGATATCAATAATCTTTACATACTTTTTATTGATTTCATATTACATTCTCGTTTCTGAAGATGAATACTGCCTTAGTCTGTAAACAAAATATGTACAACTTGAATGTGGATAGGAAAATATAACTACCTCCCTGAATATAAAATATGTTTGTATTGTTATGTGTCAGTTCACAAAAAGTATGATACACACCTACATTTTCAGATTAAGAGACTTCTTTTCAGAGAAGACAAGGAGGACAATCTTACAAAGTTGTCAGTCCACAGAAGGTTTTATAAGTTTCCTCCATTGAAAGCAGAGATGATTGACATTTCATGTAAAAGTGAATAAAAGGCTGTGCTGTTTTGGCTGGGGTAGAATTAATTTAAGTAGAATTATTCACAAGTACAAGTTTCTAAAATATGAAGATGGAAACAGCTGAAGAAAGTTGCATCTCATATGACCTAGAACCTTCAGAAACCTCCACAACTTTCTTAAAGTATGTGCATAAACTGACTCCAGAATTATTATAATTCTGTACATCACAGAAGCCACAAAATCCAGATGGGCTTGCTTTCTTTTGATCTAAAATGACAAAATTGATGATGACTCATATAGAAGAAGTGCAATATTTCTGACTCAGCACTGAGGATTCAGAACTATCCTACCGATAGAAGAGTTAGGTTTCCAGCACAGATGAAACACTATCAAGTATAATATAAGCAAACAAATGCAAACACATTTTCTGTGTGTGGTAATTAAAATCTGAGTCTGAACCTCATAAGACCTTGGAACAAAGGCAGCAATTTCAGGATCGATACTGCTTACTTGGGGATGGTGAGAGGCAGAAACTACGGGAGAAGTCACAAATGGAAGGCAAGCAGAGGATTTGCTGAGGAATTGTGGTGGGCTTGCTGTACAGCTGGATTCTCCAGGGGTCTGGTGTTTGCTGGCTCCCTTCCCCCTGCTGCTGAGGATTTACTGAGCAACCTCTGCTGCATCTCTGTCCATCTGCCATCATGTCCACAGAGTCCTGGCAGAGGGATTGCTCTTGAATTTTTCACACAGTCACAAAGCTTGTCAGCCACCAATGAGACTTTCTGTCACAGAAGCATGGAAATAGCCTACCTAAAGTTCAGTTCAGCTGGAAATGGATTGATCTTACCAAAGGTTTTTGCAAGCTTTCTCCCTTTGGTTTCTTGAGATTTTTCACAGTGCATATTGTAACAAAGAATAAGTCTTGCAACTGAGCCTCTGTTAGTCAGATTAAAGTATTCCTTGTTTCACCTTAAAATACATAACATGATCTGCAGATAGCAGAGACTGGATTTTAGAGCATGCCTGTATTTCCATTCATAATCTAAAGGCCATATCAAACTCCCATGAACTCAGAAGGCATTAGGTTTCATGACAGCATATGATTTAGATCTCAGCTCCCTAAAATTTTCTGATTGCTTCCTTCCAGTCAGACAGGGATGCTTTCTAGCTGTGGTGAGTTGACCTTGGGGGGCTGTCAGTAACACAGTCAGCAGATCTTTCACTCCCCCTGCTCCAAAGGATGGGGAAAATATTAGATTGAAATAACTCATGTGTCAAGACAAGGACAGGGAGATCACTTACCAGTTATCACAAGCAAACCAGGCAACTCGGGAGAGATTAATTTATCACCAATAAAATAGATTTGGATGTTGAGAAACAAAGAAAAAAGCTACAATTCTCCCCCCCTTCTTTCCAGGGTCTGCTTTGCTCCTTCATCTCTGAATTCTATCCCTTCCCCTCAACTCCAAGCAGCACAGGAGGGCAGGGAATGAGGGCTGCAGTCAGTCCATATGTCTTCCTCTCTGCCACTCCTTTCTCCTCTCTGCCACTCCTTTCTCCTCACACCGTCTCCCTGCTGCAGAGTGAGGTCCTTCCCACTGCAGTCCTTTAGGACACACCAGCTCCAGTGTGGGCTCTCCATGGACCACAGTTCCCTCAGGAAACATCCATGTGCTGTGGCATGGGGTGCTCCAGGTGCTGCAGGGTGGATACCTGCCCCAGCACTGCCCTCTCTGTGGACTGCAGGGAAACATCTGCTCCGCTGTGATCGTCTCCAGGGGCTGCAGGGGTGTCTGCTCAGGCACTTGGTACCTCCTCCTACTCCTTCAGCTCTCCCCCAGGGTTATGTCTCTTACATTTTTCCTCACCCCTCACTGCCAGGCAGCATTTTACCCTTTCTAAAATACATTTTCCTCAAGGCAGCGCCACCTTATCCAGAGGGCCCGGCCATGTCCTGTGGTGGGGCCATTGGAGATGGCTGGAAAGGGCTGTGTCCAGCACAGAGCAGCCCTGGCCACCCAGCACAGAAGTCCCTGAAGCCCCCCGACCAGCACCTGAGCACCTGCACCCTGCACATGTCTTCAGTTTCTTCCCAGTTCTCTGGTCTTACTGCATTTTTAACTCACATGTGATAGCCCAAGTAGCCCACAATCCATAAGTAAAACTCAAAATTACCTGAAGTTGATAAATTTAAGTATGTTACCTTAATATGGGTATTAAATAACTTATGCAGCCCCTATGTAAGGGCCTAATAAAGTTCAAATATGATCTGAAAAGTCAAATTCAAAAACTTTTTTGGAAGCTGGGAGCAGAGAAGTGTTGATGTTTGTGTCAGGGCCTGGCACACAACTGAAAAAAGGAGCTAACATGAGGGGAAAAATGGTTTGTCCTGCACATCTGCAGGATTTTATAATCATCTCATAGATATATTGTCAAAACCAAGATAGGATTTTTTGTCTGTATGGTAAAGTACTACCTGAAAAATTGAGCAAAGCTTAAAACTGGCTCAGATAAGATATTGCCAGCATGAAGAGAGAGTTGCTAAACTTCATTGACAATTGCTCTGCTAAAACCCTGAAAGGCCAAAACACCCCAAAAAGCGATGAAAACAAGCAATTGATTTCTGCTTGAAATGTTTTTGTGCTGTTTTTCAGGGGCTTAAATGAAAGGCTGTGCTTCTCTCCCAAAGTGCCATGGTAAGATAAATAATAAATAGACTGCAGTGTTTGAGCCCTACAACTGAGAAAGTTCAGGGGCAGAGAGAGAAAGTGAAGGAAAGAAACTGTTTATCTAGGATTACACTCTACAGACAAATGTAAAAATTAGTTTATGTACTGGGTGTGTGGCTGGTTTCATGTCATTCATCCCCTGTATGAGCAGACCTTTCAAGAATATATCTACTTATTTTTGAAATCTTGGTACAAAATGAGTGCATCACATAAACATTTTTATAATTAGCATCTCACAGTATCAGCCAGAGTCATTAGTGAGTAGTTGCACTAGGCTGTGAAAACTTTTGCTTCAAGTGAAAGGGAACTTCCATTTCAGATACACTTTTTATGGTGACTGATAAATGCTGGTTCTCTAGACAGTGCTCTTTTTTGTCAGGGTCAGGCTTGTGTGCTCTTGGAAACAGAGCTTGGGGTGAGGGGTGTTGGAGCAGTTAGTTCAAAATGAAAGGAGGGTTTAGCCACAGCTGCAGCTGCTGTGCATTTGTGCTTCCTGTCAGCTGGGCTTTGGCTTCAATGGAAATATGATGATCAGGCCTGGCAAAACAACTCTTTAAACATAATTGATACAACGGTGCGGTGCAATTCTGCATTGTAAGGTGATCAATAACAGTGTTCTGTAAATGCAGAGCAGTACACTGGGCCTTTTCTACCATTGCCTTCAAAACAGAGCAAAGCTCACAAACTCTGCCGTTTGCTTTCTGTGGGTTCACACATTGCATTTTTAATAAATATTAGATGAGTAAGGCAAATGTCCACACTGGTATAATTTAAGCAATTGTGATTGTTAGTAAACATCAGCAGGTTAGCCTTCTCCTCTCTTTATTTCTTCATATCTGGGCAGCACTTCAATACAACGTGGAAACCACAGATCCACAACTCTTCGCTCAGCATTGTATTTTCATCATCTTTTTCCTGGAAGCAAAGCTCTCTGTGGATCAGAAGGCAGCAAACCTCCCTGCACAGAAATGACACTTTCCAGACACAGGAAATACAGACACTTACTCTCTTTTGGGTGTATCTACCTTGTTGAGTTTGGATCAGGAGCACAGTCCCAGAGTGCATCTCCCAGTCCTTCTTAATGGTCCTGCTTTGATCCCATTATGGAGGGCTCCCTGAACACATGAATTTGATTCCTTTTCCATAAAACTAAACTGGAAGCTGCAGTCCAGATGCCAATAGGTGTGGTGCTCCTGGGACCAACTTTAACCTGACTGAAGGAAAACATCCTAAAATGCATATTAAAGGATGAAAGGTCCTCAGAACCAGCTGCTTTACAGATCTTCTCTTGCTGGCTGCAGTGCCTGCTAACATGAACACAGGCGTTGTGGTGACCTTGCTTGACCTTGGCCATTTATTGCCAAGTTTTTATCTCTGCATCTTCAGATGTGAATTTGAGAATTTGTGGGCTCTGTGAAGTGAGCAGGTAACTGCAGTCAATTTGGGGCACACATCTAATCAAGCAAGGCATATTTGTGTGCTTTGAAATGGCAAAGGATGATGATTATTTGGCATCTCTCCTTTCTCCATGCACAATGCTGTTTTGAAGTGCTGGAACAGTACAAAAGTGCTTTTCTAGCATTTTAAGAGATTTTGTCTGTTTTTCAGGTTGGACAAAACAAATTATATATGGAAGGGGAAAGGGCCTGGAAATTGCTAACTTGGCTATTACTGGTTTTTATAAAGCCAAAAAAGGGATCCTAGTTTTTCACTCAAGGCCAACCCTGGCACCAAACAATGAATCATGGAGGAAGCCCAGTTCCTTAAATACTGCTACAAGCCATTTTATAATGAAAAAATGCTGGTTGTTTCAAATAAAGAGCTCACTACTTCGTGCCTTACCATGCAGAGTTTAAAATAACACAACCGAGCATGGCGTTTCACTTCAAAAGAAAATGTTGCTGTGCTGAAAACATAATTGGAACATTACTACCCAGAATAAATTACCAAAGTTAGGAGCAATTGAGGGGTGATGGAAAGATGCTGCAACAGAAGTTGCATGTCTCTGCGAATTAGAGTGGTCATTGTCACAGCTTTTATTTTAAGTGAAGCAGACTCTAAGCACTGGATTTTCAAGGAGAGTTTGGCAAGCTGTTGACATTTAGACCCCAAAATAGGCAGACAGGCTCTCCAGAGAGCCCAAAAGTGGAAACTGCTGGATGCTGGGCTCTCTCAAGCATGAGCCTACTCTAGATTCCAGAGCATTTGGAGGCATTAGTGAAAAATTACCAGACATACCCTAGTCTGAGGACTTACCTAAACTTCCAGATGTCATTCCTCAGTTTCCTTGTTTCTACTCTTCCAAGTTCATCTTTTCCAAAGTAGTCTGCATGTCAATATGCAAAATCTATACACTAGCTGGATGAACAAACAATAGTTAGTAGATCCCAGTCTGGACCTAGCCAGGACATTGATAAGGACAGCACAGTGTCTCCAAATGCAGCATGTTTTTTCCTAGATGAGACTGGCCTTTTGTATTTTATGAGTTGACAAATTTATAAATAAGTCTTTGAGCCTCCATATGAGGAGAACCTATTTTTATATCTTTTATATATATTAAATACCTCCTAATTGCATATTATATTTCCTTTTCTCATTGCATTTTTATAATATTAAAAAATTTCCTATTTTTAACATAGCTCTTGCTGTATCTCATTAGTCAGATAGCTCAAACTGATAATAAGACATTTGAAATAGCAACATCATGCTGTTGTAGTGCTGGATTACTTTATTTCTCTCTCCTAGTGGAAAAATGCCTTTTGAATATCAGAAATGTGTGTTCATTTGTCTAGCCCTAAAAATAAGAACTTTTTGAATGAAAAATAACAATTAGTTTATTAATAACTTACTTCTAATCCTTTCTTGGGAAGGCATGTCACACATCATTCCTCCCAGATATCATAAATTAAAAGGAGCCTTTTTCTCTTTCTCTTACAATAGTCTATAGAAAATGGAAGCAAATCAGCTTGTTTTCTTCTTAGATGTCTAAGCAATATGATAAAATCATGTTGGATTGTTAGTTATGTATCATAGGTATTTGTAAGTTGCTTTTCAACTCAGCATCTAAATGCTTAAGGGAAACAGTTGTTTTCTTCAAAGGGATAGTTGTATCATCTTTTTAAAAAACACAAAGCCAAGTCCACATAAGTGTTGGTTGGGGGAAGATTTTTCAAACTGAAACCTTTTAATCTTACAATAATGTTTAAAAAAATCCCACCACCAGGACAGTGATATTTTAAAAGAGTTTATAGCCTACAGGAGTCGGTTTGCAAATAACAAACATGTACAACAACAGTTCTCTAATAAAATACATGCTCAAGTGCACTTGTGCTGTTCATCATCACTATGACTACAATGTTCCTCACAGTTCAGCATCTTTCATTTCAATTGTACATTAAAATAAATCAGAGATGTGACAAATTATGTTGTCTGAACCTGTGGCTCTGGTAAGAAGCATCAGCTGTGGTGCTTCTTGCCATGCCAGCTGTGCCATGGCCAGGGTCTCAGATGAGTGGGGAGATATGCTAGGCTCCCCACTGAGGAAATTTCAGACTCTTCCCAACTCCAAAAATGAAGTCCTGCATGTCAGATGAGGTTTTCTTTTTCTTCCTGGCCCATCGTCTGTCTTGCAGAGAGGGTTTTCAGGAGGGCAGTGCAGGGTGTGGCTTTGACAGCTCCAGCTACTCCAGGTTCCCAGAAGGCAAACAGAAGCTGATTTTAATCCTGCCTAGTGGTGCCTAGGGAAAAGAAAAGGACAATGAAATCCACCTCCTAGATATGCACACAGATTTGTCCTTTTTGGTTTTCTTGGCAGCAGGCTTGTCCTTTCACAATTGTGAGTGGGTGAGCAGCATGACCTCAAATTATGGATCTTGTCCTGGAAGAGGAAGTGAAGACCTGGATAAAAAAATCCCATCCTGGTAATGTGGGAGACTTCTGTATGTTGAGGCTGTGAAAGGTGCATGTGCAGTCTGGAGGGCAAATTCAAAGTGCCTTGTTTCTTAATGTGAGAAGAGTTTAACCCTTTATTCTCAGTTACACAGACCAGATTTGGCTCTTAGCTCATCCAGCAGCAGCCATGCCAGAAAAACTGTGATATTGTGCAGCATAAGGAGACTTTAACAGCCTTTCCACCATTTGTTCCCAGTGATAGACTCCTGCTAGAAGTGAAGTGGGTATAATGTGAAAAGATGGTATGTGTAGGAAGCTATTTCAAGCAAGAGCCTTTATCCCCAGCAGTGCATGCCAGGTGCATCTCCGGGGGCACTGGCACAAAAACACCAGATACATCCATCTGGAAAATACACTTTCCTGCATGCTAAAATGTATTTCAAAATAATGTACACAAGTAATACAGATGTTGCACATTTCAAACACCTCAAATGACAGAGAGAAAATGGAACTGAAAATCTGTAATATATGTCCTCTTGCTCAATTTAAAACATTACGCTGAATACACAGAAACATTTCTTACTCCAAGAATGGAGTCTTAAAAGCAGATTAGATGCTACATCATTACTACAAATTCACTTAAACATTCTTTTAGAAATGAGTTATCTCAGTGATACTGGTTACTAATCAATACAAGATTTAAAAAATGCACCATAAAATTCAACTCAACTATCAAAAGCATCTCATTCCTAACTTCCCATCAGCCTTCATGTGAAAGTTCAGTGTGCAGATTGAAATTCAGAACATGGTTCAGAGCAAGTTCTCTTTCATTTGGTAGCAATCCTATTGTCAAGCTCCACACGACATTCAGAATCATGTTATGCTGTTCCTGAAGGAATATAAATATCCAGAGCTGTGTCAACAATAAGTCCACTACAGACCATGATAGCAGGCATGAAAAGAGCTTTGGTAAAATATGTCTTTTTAGAGCAATTTGCACATTTTGTGGCTCTGATGCAATTCCATTTTTCTCTTTGTAAAAGGAAGAAGTGCAGCAAGTTCAGGGTCTTGTGAACTAAAACTCCTTTCATCATCTCAAGCATCAGCATAGCATGCATGACTTGATGAAGAACAAAGGGATTAATGTTATTCTGGAAGTTAACTATGACTCATATCAATATCCACAACATCATGTCTTTTGGGGAGGGAGGAAATAATCAAATCTAAATAACATTTTGTGCCATCTCTTGGGGCTGCACGATAGTCATATAATGTCTCTCTGTGTAAGATGGAGTGCATCTCTCTTAATAGTTTTAGCTGGTGCTTTCATATTGATTGATGTATTTCAGACAATTTAGCTTGCTCCCTACTTACAAGCAATTAGTGCCACTTCCCGAACAAAACACATATCCTTGGGCAGGGGGAAGGACTTATTTGAACCTTTCAAGCTTAGAAACATTCCGTCATACAGACAAGATTCCACATTCAAAAACTGTGTGCAATTAAGACTGTGCTGCAGTACCTACTGAATCTGCACCCTAATGCTGTCCGTGTTTTCTACCAAACAACCCAGCCATTAAAGACAGAGCAATGCTGTCTCAAGAGCATAGGCAATGCTGGATGCTGGATGTGCCTCTGAAAGGGAAAAGGCAGCCACTCTTTGCACTCCAGCTGAAAAACTGGGATATGTTAGGAGACAATTGGGACTCCAGGTACTTAGGTAATTTGGCAATGAGGTTTCATCCCTACAGCAGAGTCCTCTGTGCCCATGCCAGGAGACAGAGCAGCCCAAAGAGGGAAAGCCCTGCAGCCTGCTGATAGCCTGGGAAGTCTGCAGAACAGCTTTTGGCCACTGCAACCCACCAAAGTTGTGGTGGGAGTATCCCACAGGAGCAACTGAGTCTATAAGCAAGTACTTTTAATCTGTCAAAAGCAGGTTGTTTTCAAACAAAGTAATGTTCATTGCAATATATCTGTCTAGGGAAAGAGACACAACCTTTCTTGAGTGGAAGCTGGGATGGGAGACACTGATGTCTACAAAGAAATCATGTAATTACAATGAGTCAAGAGATCTGCTCTATCTGCAAACATTTCTATTCATCTCCTATCTCTCCAGGTAGAAATTTCACTATTCATATGAAGAGATTACTTTTTAAATCACTCTCTCAAAAGGAGTGAAGCTGGATTCAGACCTTTATTACAGTTGTGTAAGTGATGGAAATGCTTTGTACAGTTACCTTAAAAAAAAAAAAAAAAAAAAAGGCAAGCCGTTGTGAAATCATCCTAGTTCACTACAAAAACATTATTATACAGAAACCAAAAATGCCAGATTTTCAGGTACACCCTATTCAAGGTGCATCAGCTGTCACTTGTCACATAGAGTGACAGCTCACCCAATAGGTCTTATTCTTACCTTGAAAACTTCCATCAGACAGACAGAAACACATGGAGCAAGATAGCTGCTGCTCTGGACAATCTAAATCCCTAATAGTCTAATAGTCTCATATTTCTGGGCACAAATGTAATCATATTAGACAAGTTCTTCTGGAAATGTATTCATTTGGCTTTATTACCCACCAAAGGAGATTTCAAAAGGTTCTGGAAATCCAATAAACCTCCCATTTATAAGTCAGGGCTTGCAAATACTTAGAAATGTGCTCTATTGGAAAAAGCATATTACTATGTTAATGGACACATACTGAGCTTCCTTGAGTTTCAGAAGTTCTTTCTGAATTTTTATGGAGAAACAAGAGAAGAATATATCATAATTTAAGCATATTATTATTCTAGACCATAGTATCTCACTAACCTTAATGTGCACTAGGTTAGAGTTGGCACCTTGTCTAATTCTTCTTTTATATGCCACAATTACTGTTTATGTTAAAAAATATACAGTTCCTCTTCCTCCTTCTTGACAGTTCTGCTTTTCTAAGTATATTGTTACATATTAACATAATGATAATGTAATTGCTTTTGTGCTTGTAAACATTATATATAATGTGGATCAAGAACAATGCAATCTGTCTGTGTTGTTGAAACATTAAAATCACTAAGAAAATTAAGTTTGGGCTGTTTGGTAATGATACAAGGGTGAGAAATGTAGCTGTTCATAACAATGCATATGGCCATGCTTAAGAAGGCTAACTGTATAATGATAGAAATCAATGTACAGCATGATGAAAATGGTTAATAAACTTTGAAAAGTTATGCAAAACCACAGTATGAGAACAGCAGAAGGCTGGAGAAAATTAGACTGAGAAATGCAATGAAATATAACAATAAAGACTGAATTACACACTGTCACAAGCACAGGGAAGTAATAGTCCCTTTCTATATGACTTCAGTGGGCTGACAAACTCTATGCTGCATCCATTTGGGTGTTTCTGCAGCAAAAATTAAAACAAAATAAAACTGACATTAGAGAAGCCCTTGACAAAAATGTTTGAGAATATTTTACCATATAATGTACTTCTAAAACCAGTCATTGGGGACAATTAAACACAGCATAAAACATGTCATTCTTTAATCTGCTTTTGCATTTTGATTAAGAATTGCAGATAACAATGTGAAGGGTATTCTCAAAGCAAGGAGTATAATTGGCAAGAGCCCTAGTACTCATTAACTGCAGATTAAACTTAAAGCAAACTGAATACCCATCTGATGCACAATATAGAGAGTTGTTGGGGCAATAGAGATCGAGTTGAATGAAATATTTTATATTTTTGTCTTTGAGGACGCCAAAAGCTAAAAGCAGGATTGAAAAAATGTCATGAAATCATGAACACAGTGGAAACTGCAGAACAGAGTCAGGCGTGACCTTCCCGGTATTCCCAGGCAAATACAGGTTACTGTGCTGGGAATTCACTAACAAACCACCAAAACAGCCTGATCAATAACACTAGCATTTATCAGCTTCTGGAAATCACTTTTACTGATCAGCAGTTAGTCCAGAAGTATTTGAAGAAGAGAGACATCACCAGATTAAAAGAAACTGAGAAAAGGGTAAGAAGCTGGTAAATGTACTAAATAATTGATTCATTAGGAAAGATTAAAAGATGTGAAGGTGCTAAGTGATAGCTCATATTTTATTACATAAGCCAAACAAGAAGAAAAATTGTTTGGAATAGAGGACTGAGAACAAGTGATATGGGCAAACAAATTCGTGCCAATCCTGAGAATGGCTTGAAGCTTCCCCTACTGTTCCTGCCACCACTCTGAGTAAATGTCAGCAGAAGGTTGGAGTTTGGGAGGAACTCAAGAGTGCTGGAGAAGCATGTGCTTGAAACTGGGTTTTGAAAAGTAAGCATTTTGTTTTGCAATGGGTACAGAATCCTTTGTGTCCCACGGTTGCTCCTAGAAAAAGAAATCTCTCACTGTCCTTTTTTTCCTAGCAGCAAAGTGGGCTCTGTAATATTTCTTGACTCATGGGGACACTGTGACAGGAAATTCAATAAGAATAAATATATATTCAGCCTAGTTCTTAAAAATCATCTTATTGACCCAAATGGGCTTTTAGTCATGCCTTTTGACTGAATAAAAATATTCTGGGAAAGAAGAGGCAAAACAACTGCAAGAAGAGAAACAGATCTGGCACCATAGTAAAGGGAAAAGAGAAAAGCATAAAATCTAGGGAAACACCTGAAAAATTAAAGATAAAAATAAAAGGAGGGAAGTAGAGAAGAACTATAGGAGTGGGGTAGAAAATGCAAAACAGAGTGGCACAGTACAAGGCAAAGAGTTCCCAGCTTCCCAGTAATAACCAGCATGAGCACATTGCTGCCTCAGAAATTGGTGAGACACTGAGGCAGCTTTATGCACTAGAAAGAGACACAGCTGAACAGGGCAGCAGGGTGCTGGGGGGTGCTGGCAGTAAAATAGCCACTGCACCACTGCCTGTGTTGCGTGCCCCAGAGCCTTGATGAAGCTACATGGGCAGGGAAAAGGCACAAGTAATAACCAGCCCTCTCTTTCCCAGCTCTTAGGAGAGGCAGCATCAAGCCCAGCTTCACTGAGCTCTTGCCCTCCTCTCACTCTGTCCTCATTACTGTGAAAGCAAATTCAGTTTGGCCTAAACTGGCTTTTTTCCCAGCCCACCATAGCTTTGATCACTTGATAAGCTCCTGGACCAAAATTTAGACATGTGAAACTTTGACAGAGGGTAACCATTGATCTGAGACTGGTGCCACATATTTAGTCCTGGATGGAAAGGAGCAAGAGAGTACTATGCTAAACACTCCTTCTGTTCAGCTGGGAGCCTTCCAGGCAAGAGAACCTCTCCACAGTTATGTTTGCATGGTAAGTGTGGCAAGAACAACCTGTGCAGGGTCTGCTGGATAGACTCCCAAATCTGACATCATTGTAAATCCTGGGCCATGCATCTGATTGCTGAAGAACTCAGGAGTAACACAGAAAAAAATCTGTGGTGCTGAAAAAAAATTTAATTAAATACAAAGTTCAATAGGTAATGAGCTATGTATGAAACTAAATGATGTAGCCAGTGCCACCTGTTTTTTTCCTGGTTTTGCACTCATTTTCTTTTATCAGAATACAGTGGGACTGTGTACTGAAGATTCGTATTATCCAGCTTGCAAATACTGAAGGTGGCAGATTTAGGTAGGTGTCATTTGAGATTCTGAGCAGAAACCCCCTAAATAGAGACAGATAAATAAGTTCAACTATTGGTTGGATAAACTGAGTACTTTTGATCAAGTAACAAAAGTGAAATAGTTTGTATGAGAGAACTCCGGAGTCTTTTGTTGAGGCTGATTCCAGATTTCCTTAGACATCTTTGATTTAAAACCAGAGGCAATGGGCATGAAACACAGGAGGTTCTCTCTGAAAATCACAAAACACATTTTCACTGTGAGGGTGACCAAGCACTGGCACAGGTTGCCTAGGGAGATTTTGGAGTGTCCATCCTTGGAAATATTAAAAAAACATTTGGACACAGTTCTGAGCAATGGGTGGTCCTGCTTGAACATGGTGAGTTGGACAAGATGACCTTTAGAAGTCACTTCCAACCTCAATATTTTTGTGTTTCTTTGATTCTGTGAACACTGTTTCAGTTCATACCCTTAATGTTTTTGATGTTTTCTTTACAAGTACAGGACTTGGGAAGGGGTTTTTTTTGGGTAAGAAGGAAAGCTGAGACTAATAAGTACAATTCTCCGGCAAAATACCTGGCAAGAGCAGGATTCTACTGTCTGATGCACAAGGCTGCAGGGGGCTCCAAACAACACTTTGATGGTTTTGCTAAATTATAGATCTTTGCTCTCCAAGACAAAATAAAGTGGTGCTTTCACAATTAAGTGTATCTGTATTGTATCCAGATCTCTGGCAAATGAAATCACTCTTGCTCCTCTGACAGCTTCTCTCTGTTCATGTTCCCTGCTTCCCTTTGGTCGTACATCTTCATTTCTACCAACTACTGGAGGAAAATCAGGGGGAAGGAGGGCAGAAATTGTGTGTGCATCAGCAAGGGACTTAAAAACTGCTGGGGGTATTCTAAAGTTCACCAAAGCTGACAATTTCCAACAATCTGTATAGCTTCCTACTTCCACAGAGGAGCAGTTGGAGGTGAGCAAAAGTGAAATTGTTGGATAATTGCAATAAAGTTACATTTAAGTGCCAAAGATGGAAGTTACCAAATGTGGCAGAGTTTAGTGTGATCCCAAAACACACCAGATCTGTGTGTTGGTGTGGTATTCCTTCTGTCTGCAACAATTTGCACTGCAGAAGCAGCTTGCTCAAATTCTTTCTGAATTCTTTTGCTTTTAAAGCTGGCAGGAATTTGTTTAGGGATTTTTAAATACATATATCAGAGAACAGAATAGAAATGAATACCCAGCTGGCATAGTGTGAATTTGCCAATCAACCATGACTGTATCACTCACTAAACTAGCTAGAGGTGCTTCCAGACAGATAGCACTGCTCAGATGTGGCTTTTCTAGATAAAAAATGGCATGTCATTCATCCCAGGAGTCAAAAAATAACAGCACAAAGCCAAAACCAAATCCCATAAGTTTTACTTACAATCTATGTGGACTTGTTAAAAGCTTTCACACTAAGGGCAAATCATGCCTGACAAATTTGGTGTCCTTCCACAATGGAGTTACAGCCGTGGTGGATAAGGGAATAGCAACTGACATCAGCTATCTGGACTTGTGCAGAGAATTTGACACTGTCCTGCACAACATCCTTGTCACTACATTGGAAAGACATATTTTGATGGATGGACCACTCAGGGGATAGGGAATTGGCTGGGTTGTCACATTCAAAGATTGCAGTCAATGGCTCAATGCCCAATTGGAGTCCAGTGACAAGTGATGTTTTCAGGGGTGAATATTGGGACTGGGGCTGTTTAACATCTTTGCTGGTGACATGGACAGTGGGATTGAGAGCGCCCTCAGCAAGCCTGCCAATGTCACCAAGCTGTGTGAAGGAATGCCACTTCGGAGGGACCTGGACAGGCTTGAGAGGTGGAACTGCGTGAACCTCATGAAGCTCAATGAGGCAAAAATTGTCCTGGATCGGGACAATCCCAAACAAATTCAGGCAGAGAATGGATTGAGAACATGGGCAGAAGAATTTGGGGGTGTTGGTGGATGAGAAGTACAACCTGAGCCAGCAATGTGCATTTGCAGCCCAGAAAGCCGAACGTGTTCTGGGCTGCATCAAAATCAGCATGGCCAGCAGATCAAGGGAGGTGATGCTCCCTCTCTACTCCATTCCTGTGAGATCCCACCTGGAATACAGTGGCCAGCTCTGGGGCCTCCAGGATAAGGATGTGGACTTGTTGGAGCATGCATAGAAAAGAGACACAGAGATGATCAGAGAGTTGCAGCACCTCCTCTATGATGACAGGTTGAATCAGTTATTCAGCCTGGAGAAGAGAAGGCTCCAGGAAGACCTTGTAGCACCCTTTCAGGATCTGAAGGGGGCCTACAAGAAAGCTGGAGAGGGTCTTGTTACAAGGGCTGGTATGGATAGGACAAAGAGCAGCAATTTCAAACTGCGAGAACTTGTGGATGTCCCATCCCTAGGAGCGTTCAAGGTCAAGCTGTTTATCCTTCCTGGAGCTTCAAGATCAGTCCAATCCCGGCTGCCATAGGTATTCCTGGATAGAGGGTACTGCTAAGTACCTCCTGTCCAAGTGCCTTGGGCAAAGCTCCCAGGCACAGGCAATATTTAGCAAGCTCCGCTATCAGTGATTTCAGCTCTTTGCAGGTTCAGCTCTATTGTGATTTTCAGCTCATGAGCTTGCGAAGTGCCTCCAGCAGACACAGGGAGAGAGAGAAGCGCTGCATGAGGTTCCACAGATGAGTCTTTATTGGCATCCTCTGCAAAGGGTTTTGGGGACAACTATTCTACTGAACTGGGCAAAAGGGGGTTTTTATAGGGTATCAAGGTTTTGAGAAATGGTCCAATGGTATGAGTCAGGGTAGAAAGTGACCTATTGTGTTACAGGGAGATATGAGAGGGTCTGAGGGCAGGAGAGGGGTTATTTGGTCCAGTCACCATGACTAGGCATTTCTTTGTCTTTAGGCAACTGATCTCCAGAGAGGCTTCTCAGGCCTCGTGGCTGCAACAAAGCTGGATGGGGCTTTGAGCCACCAGGTCTAGTGGAAGGTGTCCCTGCCCACAGCAGGAGGGTTGGAACTAGATGGTAGCTAAGGTCCCTTCCATGAAAAACCATCCTACGAGCCCAGCATATAGTTTGCCTGTCTAAGCTGAAAGTCATGGGGAACAGAAACAAAGTTGTAAATTCTTTTGGGAACTCCCTACAGGGGACTACCCACTGCCCTGGAAGAGGGATGTTTGAACTGGGAGAGTACTGATAAAATTTGGTCTGAGATCTCTAGTTTGTGTTTGTGTATTTTTTCATTATTGTAGATGTGGAAGTGGACACAAAACCTGTTAGTAGAAAGAAGGTTCAGAAAACACTGAGAAGATGACTATGTAATCTTGAGGACTGGAATAAAAGAAATGGGTTGAAATGCAACAATGGAAAAGATACAGTCACGCACTTAGACATTTATAAAAAGCATTATTCTTATTATTATGGACTGTAAATTAAAAATACGAGGAGTAGCCTGTATTTGTCACTCGCCCACAGACCTGAACCATCAGTGAGGTTCAGTCATATAAAAAGCAGATTGACTGTATTAGAAAAGGTAATTTTGGAATAAATGAGGAGAGACTACCTCCATTGCAGAGACTGGCAATAGTTTGTGAAAAGCTGTTATAAACTGCAGCTATGCTGAAGAGAGCTGAATCCAAACTTTATCTAATGCAGTAAAATCTGAGTTACAAAGGCTGTGTCTTACAGGAGGAGACTAATAAAATGTACTGATAGGTTAGACCAGCAACGAGTGGCTATGACTACTGCCTATAAATGTATTACAGATTTAGATGCAAGAAAAAGAGAAATGACTAAGTGGAACACTGGATGGCACAAGGACAAATGAGTATGAACTGGTCTTGAATGCGTTCAGATGAGGGCTGTTATGGTCCAGTCCTTCAGCAAGAGGTACAGGAAAACAGCATATTTAGTGTAAGATGGATCTAGATGTGTTTATGGAAGGAGTTATACAGAGCATCTGCTCTTACAACAGCAAAATACTACCTTCAAAACACCTGTGCCAGTCCCATGACCCAAAGATCTCAAAGGTTTATATGCTTAGCAAACCAGACAGCAGCACACAAACCTAGAGAGCTTTGAACATCCCGGCCACTGTACTTCAGCAGCCCAGTTTCATCAGAACATGTTCTATTTGAGTTAAGGTGGCCCACCTTACTGAGAAGCAGAACTCTTCTCACATCTAGCATCACCAAGTAATCACAGAACATTTACTTGGCAGAGGCAGCCAGTGCTGAATTTCTGTGTCAAAAAGAAATTGCTCTCTCAGTCTTAGTAATACAGGACTTCATCTTCATTGCTGTATTTAAACAATCGCTGTGCCTCCTCAAAGCTTACTCCTGGATTTATGGCCTTGCTCTTGACCGCTCTGGTTAACAAATTACTCAAAGGTCTCCTCAGACAAGAGCTATGCCTTAGTGCAAGCCAGATCATCTCACACAAGCTCTGCATCTTACAGCCCATCAGCGGTGTGTAGAGGCAGAGAGATCAAGGAAAGAGGCAGCTTTTGTTCCTGAAAAACAAATGGCTTGCACAGTGGATTAAAAAACTCGCATGAAACATGACAACTGAGACAGGAAAAAATCCCGATGGATGTAAAGCTTCGTCTTGTGTTTTTGCTATGTAAAAACAGTCACTGCTTTACACAAAGCTTTCAGCCGCACAGAAACCTGCCGAGCATCTGCACTCAAGATATGTGCCTGGTACCTTCTACCTGTGCAGTGCTTCTGACCTTTGAAGTGTCTCCATGTGAGGCACTGGAAAACACGTAGATAGTAAAATCTGTTCCAAAACTCACTGCCTACACCATAAACATAATAATTTATGGACTGGTACAAATGCTCCCGCTGTACATGCTGGGCTTCCGTTCAGTAAAAATTAAACACAGCCCTTACAATTAATAGAAACGATGGTCTCTTGGCTTCCTTTCCCAACCCCACTCACTCCGGCTTATTAGTGAATAATAAAAAACCATCCCGGACAGTGACAAACGCTGTGCCAGTGGTCCTCCTTACTCGACGCCCCTGGGGACCTCTCTGCTCGGTTCACCCATCGGTGCTATCTCCGCACGCTGTCGCCCGTGCCCGCTACCGGCCCGGCCCGCCCCGGGACCCCGCTCTCCGCGGGGGCGGCCCCGCCGTGAGGGCGGGCGCTGCC
>VXBR01001850.1:93247-195917 GCA_013400215.1 Cisticola juncidis | reverse complement strand
GGGCTGCCCCCAGCCCGCCCCCTCCTCCGCCTGCCCCGTGCCCGTCCTGCGGCCAGCGGAGGGTGCGAGCCGTGAGCGCAGCCCCTGACGGCTCACACGGGCTGTTCTCGGGTCTCGCTCTCCCTGTGAGCAGCCCTGACCCGGGGTAGCCCCTCCGCCCGTCCGTCTGCCGGCTGTTGTACAGATTCACTCTGGATGAGGCGTAGGCAGCAAAATACTCCGTGATGTGCTCAGAATAAGCTTTTTTTGGGGGGGGGTTCCCTGCTTTGGTTGCATGACTTATACATAATATGCATAATTATATGCTGGTATTGTAAGATTGTGATGTGGTTTGGCATGACAGCGGCACGTTTTCTTAGATCTTCGGGGATATGATGGTTTTGAAGTAGAACAAAGTAAACACATGCAATATAAAGTTAACAGGTTTTTAGAAAGATTTGTTTGTCTTTTAAAACTACTATTTAGAAAAGGGACTTTTTTTCCTCTGAAAAATGGCTGTGCATGCCTCCTCCTGCCTTTTAAAATGATAGGTTTATTCCAGTGCACGAATCGCCAGCGAGAGCCGTGCAAAGTGCCTTCTCCAAGGTGATGAAGGTTTCTCGCCCTGTGCGCAGAACCCCCGCTCCCATTGTCTTCAGCGGGATCGGGAGGCGATTTGCACATTGGAAGGAACTCCCGGTATCTTCCAGAGTAAGGTCTCCAAATTGCACCAGAGATTTCAAGAAATGAATGAACGGAAGAGTGATCTTCCTCCCAATTACATTTTACAATACGGATAATGCTGCTAAAGCAGGCTATCAAATTCGCAGACCAGCAAACTGTGGCAAAACGGTCTTGCAATATAATAAATCTGCTACATATTCTTGAAGTGCTCCTCTTCATTCTACCCAGTTTAGAGACACACAGTGCTACTGTTTTGCTGCTGTTGCTGCCTGACTTTTCATTCTGTTTGTGTGAATATGATGGTTATTTTTAAAGAGAGGTTAATAGGTTAATGTGTCACTGGCATTAGCGGCTTACCCATCAGAGACATGTGGGTCATTAGACCATGGCACAAGGATAAATCAGTGAGATAAAATATGGAAGGCTGCTGAAACGGCAGTGAGGAAGTTTCTAAGATGATGTGGAACACAGGGATATAATTATTTAGAAAGAGTCACAGAAAGAGGGCTTTCCAGCCTGGAATTAGAAAAACGTATGCTATATTGAAGGCATTCAGTATGGTTCAGTTCCACTAAAAATAGGCACAAGCAAATGTATGTGCTATATACATACTTGTGGCAGGCTCTCTTTTCAGGGTAACTCCAAAAATATGGAAAGAAAATTTCATTTTAAATGCAGTCGTCAGATTCTGCTGTGTGTTAACTGTTTCATGCAAAATGGCAGGGTTTCAGTACTCAACTTTATTTTGAAAGAACTAGCATCAACACACAATATCTGGGTCAGATTTTCCCCTCACTTACCTTTGCACAGCTTCATTAACTTTTACTGAAGGAGCTACTCCCTGGAAAAGATGAGTTTCCTGTATTTACACATGGGGCCAGATGTTGGCATTAGCACCCTTCTCAGTAGACTGCTACCACATACATTGCTGTTTATACTGAAAGTTAAACTTGAGAACACTACTGCTGCTTCTTCAAATGAATGGATTCTCTAAATTGCTTTCCATATTTAAAGAAGCAAAATGCTTCTCCTTTCTTCTGCTGTTTTGTGAGTTTTATATGTGCATCAGTCTGACCTGCTGCCTTAACAGGTTTTTTGCCCTTCTTGAGGTTGTTCCTGGGCTGGTAATGTTTTATCATTGCTAGAATATATAGCTACCTTTATTTATTTGTTATTTCTTTTCAGAAATGTTGAGTCCTTTCCTTTATTGCTGCAGAATATGCTGCTTAAGAAAGAGTTTGCTGTAACAAAAGAACGTTGCAAGGTAGAGGACACAGGCAGACAATGTGAACATTAAGATGGCTTTTTCAGCCTTGATTCTGCTCCTTTGGCACATGCATTGCAGCTTGGCCTTTTGTTAAATTATGATATAATTGCATCATCCCTGGCCAAGGGAAGAACATTTGATAAAGTGATTAGAGCAGGAAACAGAGAATTAAGATGTATCTGGAGTTAATTGACAATGTGGACTTGTGTGTGTTTGTTCATCTGTCAATCCATACTTTGCTAAGCTAATGAAATAAAACAACCCTGTTATACCAGGAATGGCGTAAAAACAAAATAGGTATTTCTTTCTGGAGAAGAGAGTTCTAGGCTGGTGTTTTAGAGAGGTTATATTATTCTCAGCACTGTCTGGGGTCTTCTTCTGTAACATTTCCATACTCCCTGACTGTCCATGTGCTGGTGGGGAGATGCTGTGCTCAGGCATGCCGTGTCCTTAGTAGGGGGGCTGTGAACTACAGGGAATTACTGAGCATCCTGTGTGTGAAGGTAAGTGCAACATGCAGCTCCTTCCTAAGCCCCTAATCCCCTGGTGCTCTCTGGAGACACAGACTGCGCGTGGGCATCCACAGCTTCAGTTTTGGTCTGGTTGAATCTCTGCTGTGAGATGTGCTTTGGTCACCTGTGGAGCCACAGGGGTTGTGGTTGGCTCATAACTGACCTAATGCTGCAGGTTTAGGTGGAAGGTGCACAGATTCAGAGAGATACTGCTCGGTGCACTGGTTTGGGTGTGTACACCCGGGATTTTAATTAACGGGGATATATATTCTTGTGTAGGAAGCCTCTCCATGAGCTGTTCCCTCATGTGATAAAATAGGCTTGCTAGGGACGATTCTGTGCACCACCTATGAGTCTCACAGACTATGTGCTGCCCCTGCTTTTCATAAGATGTCTCTGAGTGAAGTGAGTAAAGACAAGGTTGTTTCAAGATAGTTTTTTGAGGACTGAATGAGCAAGATGAGATCCTGTTTAAATGCAAATATGGTGCATTTGTTTCCATTACTTTCTTAGATACCTTCATGTCTGTCCACCAGCTCCTGTGGCAGGAATCCCCCAGGCTTACTATTGCTGGACACCTATTATGGTGCTGTAAAAGCTGTTTTTCCTTAGGATAAGAAGAAGTCTAAAGCTACTCATATCTGGTATGTCTTCATTTGATGTGAAGCCTTAAGATAATTAGCATTTGGCCAAAATGAGTTTTATGTGCACTATTTCTCACTCTAAACTATTGTGTTTTCTGGAGCTTGGATCCAGGCTGTCCCTGCTGTAGCAAGGGAGAGTGAACACAAGCATGTAGCTCCCTTGGCCCAGTCCACGTGGCAGATGTGACCGTGGATTTTGGAGGATATAAATCTCAGGCACTGCTGGTCTCTGGAGTTAAGCCGTGGTTTCTGCCTGGGCTCAGTGGGGGCTCTGTGAACCAGAATGAGATGTGGCCTCAAGACTGGCTTTCATCTGTTCTTATCAGCTAGAACAGACATACCCTTTGTGCTTTTTGCTCAAATTAAGTGGATGAGGGATTTTGTTTGGTATATCATTCTAAGTTACATAGAGCAAAACCAATTTGTGCTAAAGATATGCAGCCGTGTTGGTGAGAACATTAAGAGCAAAGGATGTAAAAGAGATACAGGTTCAGGTAAATTATCATATTTTAAGAATTACACGTTGTTTTGTGTTTGCATAGTTACACTTGATCTGAGATGGTAGACTGGACTAGAATAATTGGTTATTTTATCTAAGGTACTATGAGTTATGTTCCTGTAAATGAATTATAACAGTCAAGCCAAGTAAAATGTGATATGTGTTTGTGTCAATTGAACTTCTGAAGTAAATGATCCGAACTCATTCAAGTTACATGTCACTTTGAGAAACTATCATAAGGCATGAATATAAATCAACTATAAGTAAAAAGTAAAACCAATTATTAAAAAGAGAAAGTAAAACTTGGACAGTAGCATGCATATATTTGTTTCCATTTACTGTAATTGCCTAGACATGAAATGTCCTTGCAGTAGAGATTCTTATGCTGATTAAAGAGCCAAAAGGTAATTAAAGGAGAATTGAAAGTTTCAGAATAGCAGAAAATCATCTTGTAACAGGTGTCACTCCATCATTGTCACTAGTGGGAACTGCTAGTGTGATGGAGCAATTGAGGCTTGACTGAGGGGATTGGATTGAATCCAATTTCTTTATTGGTTTTTTGAAAAGAGGAAGAAAGAAGCTGTGTTTGTTGTGGAAAATACCGCTAACAAATCATTTTTTCTGTACCAAGATCTCTCTGATAATTCCTATTAAGGGGAAAACAAGAAGTCCGGTCCTTTTATTCCTGCTGATGTAAGAATAAATATTTTATACTTATATCTTGTCAGTTTTCTTCTGGAGTTGACAGTAGTCTGGATAAAGGAGAGAGTTAATATTTACTTGGACTTGAAAAAAAAAAGAAGCTGTAGCCAAGAGCTTTGGTTAGAGAGGTATAAATGCAGAGAATCCCACTGATATTGACAGGAGCCTGTACCCTTTTCCTCTCAAGAGATCATTACATTCCACCATTGATCCATCAACTGAAAGCACTTGTGACTTCTCCAGCCTGTGGTCAGACCTTGGCGAGTGTCCACAAAGCAGACAGTGGCAATAGCTCCTGGGATGACAGTGGCTGTAACATTTGTGGAAGGAAGAATGCTGAGCATCAGGAATGTTGAAAAATGATCTATTCTTCTGACTCGAGACTCCTGCATAGCCTCCTCACTAAGTCCTTACAGGTGCTATGAAACGAGAGGGAGATAGGGGACATGTTGGTATTGTTGAGGTACAAGCCTGGCTTTTTCTAAATTGACCATATTTAGTAGAACCGAAGACCAAAGACATTTTTTGTAGAAGTACTCTTTAAAAATTTTGTTCTATCCAAAAACTAGCTTTAGAGAATAAGAAAATGATAATTAAATACTATGCTGTAAACTAAATAGTCCCTTCTAATTGCTGTAGTTTATTCCTAGATCATCTTGAAATTCTAACAGTTTAGAAATATGGAGAAATAGAGGAAGAAAAACAGAGAGTGTAGGAGAGTGAAGCTGTATTTTGTGGAACCCCTAAGCGTGTAAGGAAAAGCTTTTTTCACTAAATCAGTTGATAATAAATTTTGTTTTATGAAACCATTTCTTGGTCGTCTTTGTATGATATTTTTCTTCCACAAAAGGATAAGAAGTTGAAGATGAAATCTGATTAGGAGTAAATTCAGCAGTCAAAACTGTGATCTGATGAAATTAAAGTTTCCTGGAGAACCTGAAATCTTTTTATTTGTCTTGATAAACAGCTACAATGTACCTTTGGTTCTAATTTAGTTCATAGATGGCTTCAGGGGGACGTGAAAGCAGAATTCTTTAATCTTATATTATTAGGACAGTATCTAGTGGTGCCATTAGCTGAGCCATTAGCTTTCTGGGATTTATGGGTCATATGTTTTACTATTTGTTTGTTTATTTTAAATGAGAAAAAATTCCAGGTCTTTTTTTCTCTTCAAGATTCTTGCTAGGGAACTTCTTCTGTGTTCTGTGGAGCAAGATGCCAGTGAAAGTCTTTGCTACAAGAGTACCTGAAAGACTTCAGTTCTCACTGACCCAGTTACATCCCCAGACCTGGCTAGGAGCTGGTAGACAGATCAGGCTCTGCATGCATTTGCATATCTATTGATGTGAATTTCTCCATTTAAGAGAGCAATTTAATGTTACACTGATATCAGTATTCAATTTCTTTTAAGTTACTCTAAATCTGACTCACTGGTTACAGTGAGGTTTGCGAGGAGGGAGTGTTTGACTAGCAAATCGGGATTCATTTTAGGATAATTTAAATTCTCATTACAATAGACAATTTCTAAGGACTGGAAAGGCAGGACTTTTCTGATAATAGATTGTGTGTTACAGAAACAGTGTTTAAAGGGTCTAGTTTAGAATAAAACTAAACTCTTGTAATATCTGTCCTTTTATTTTGTATTATAGAAATAAATTTAGTTGCAGTTACAGTCTTGAAACACTCACATTATATAACTGTGTTCAAGCTGGCAGCATTGTCATCCATGGTTCAAAAAGAGTGTTAATTAAGACCAGCAGGAAAACGTGTAATAATTAAAGAAAGAAAATCTAGAACAAGACAAAAGTGTCAGTAATTGTTCTGAAGTGATCTGACTTGCCTTGGTTGGTGCTGGGTCTTCCACACCTTTCCCTACCAGACTGAGACCTCAGGGTGCTCCTACGTATGTTAAATAGGTACAAAAATCTCTGTGCTTTTGTAAGATGCATAGACCATCCCCTGGAGAGCTGCCAAAGAAGAGAACAGGTACAATGTCAACAAACAGACAAAAGGCTGTTCAGGACACGAAATGGTTCTTCTCAGGTCTTGTCTGGAGGCCAAAACCTCCTGAAATCTGGCTCTGCCTAGCTGCAAAGCTGTAGGCAGCCTCATTCCAGTTGCCTGGCTTGCTGGCAGGCAACAGCCGTGTTCCTCAAGGAAAGGCCCTGGGGCATCTCCTGTGCCTCACACCAGTCTCATGGGATCCCTGTGGAAGCAGATGGGGTGAATGGGGGCAGTCAGGCAAGCCAGAAGGTTGGATCTGTGCAACTCTGGTTAATCTACCCTTGATCTCCATGCTGTGTTCGAGGGGAACACAAAATGCACGTCTTTAGGGGCTCCAATTGCTTTATCCCTTATTCAGCCCTGACTGCTCCCCAGACTGACACTTTTCTACCCAGCTTCAAGAGTCTGGCACCTCAGTGTTCACCTGTGGCTGACAAAAGAATGCTGATTTAGGAAGAGTTTTAACCAGTCTCACTTATTAACTGATGAGAGCACTGCAGGCGGTGAGGGAAGAGGGGACACAGCCCCCATGAAAACCTGCTGTCACATCTGCTTGTCTATGGCTATAGAAAACCTCCTGTAAACACACATATTTCAGCAGTGGGTGACAAAGTGTCCTGTTGCTTATGCCTGAAGTGTATGGAGGAGTTTGTTGTACCTCACAAGAGATTTACTTTCTTTCCTATTCAGAGACACTTCACATAGAATGAGTGTTTGGATAAACATCATTTGCAGCAAGTGCTCTATTTCCTCTAAAATTTTGAACTGAACAAGATTCTCAGCCAAAGCAGCACAAAAGGTTGAGAGATGGGATAGTTAAAGGTGTTCGTGCGTGTGCTGAAAGTGTCCAGAATAATCTAGGCATTCAACATGAATGAATGCTTTTGAAAATACAAACTTTAATCCTTAAGGGTGTCCATAAAACACATGAACAAGTTATCAAGTCTTTAGCTGGTTGGTGGAGATGGCTAAAATAGTGCTTTCAACAAGTATTTCTGTAGAAAGTTTGATAAAAAAAATCATGGCTGGATAGCAGTTTGTTGCTTTAAAAATTCAGGGAAGCATTGATCTAATGGAGTGTTTACATTTTGCTAATTAGTATTGACTCTGATTGTGTGCCACCTCTGCCTGATCCCTCTGGGAGAGACAGAGGTCAGTGTGTTGGGCCAAATGGGTTCTCCAGAGCAGCAAAGAGCAGCAAAAGATCCTTAGACCAAAGAAAGGGATGCCCTGTCCCCTCCCCGAGCAATATTGCCAGGTGCAGTGCAGATAAAAGGTTCTTTTTCTGAAGGACCATCTCTCTCCCATAGCTTTTTCTTCATCCTTCATCTCTCCCAGAATTTAGCTGGGACAATTCTGTGAGGCAGAGTTCTTTCTTGCTGTCTTGATTGGAAGTATAATTTTATGGAAGTATCATTTCAGGGTTATAAAAGTGAAAATAAAACAAGCAGGCTCCTGTTCAGGTTATAGAATTGTTTTCTCATATAAAACCTGGGTTGGGAAGGCAAGTTATTTCATAGTATTTCTTCTCTGTTTTAACTGCAAAAGATGTTCTTTTCTTCACTTGTGCAGGCATTAACACCTACAAAGGATGTCTTTGTGAAAATAGTTAAATGTGTTTGGAATGTGCAAAATTGGTTCTGTGCTGTGAGAAATACTCTTCTTCATGAGAAAAGCTGGCTATGGTTGGGATGAAACAAAAAAATTAGCTAGAAAACACAAAGAACGGATACTTTTTAAAATTTTTGTTTTGTTTTGTTAATGAGAAGAGGTTTATTGTTGTCTCAGTGCTCTTTGTTAAAACCTGTGTCTGCAATATGGAACAGTTATCCAGGTGAGAGAACACAACCTCCACATTTGCAAGTGATATTCATGCTGCTGACTGAGCAAACAAAGAGGATCACTGGAACCAGGCTCTGAATTTGAGTGTTTTGGATGATTTATCTACCAGATGGTAAATGCAGTCCAATGTAAAAAATTAGTCTGGGAGCAGGGAATCAATCATTCAGCACACTGATCAGCAAAGGGATTTGGGTGTTATAGCAGAAAAATTAATGAGCTGGCAATCCACTGCAGAGCAGCATTAAAACAAAAGATACTACACTATAATAAAAGAGTCCTCACCCAGAAGACAAAGGAGATGAACATCCTGCTTTATTAGACACTTGATAAACCTAATCTAAAGTGGTGTGTTATACACCAAGCCCCTTATATTATTGAAACATAATGACTCAAAAATTCAGTATCAAAATCTGGAGATCAGAGTTAATTTGGAAAAGTCAAGCTTTTCACTGCTTTCACAGTTCTTTCCCAAATATATAGGCTTTTCTGTCACAGGAGTTACTTACCAGTATTCTGTATTATGGTAACAGATATTTCTGTTCTATTTAAAGTCACCCTACAGTGCATTCTGAATAACTTCATGAAAGATTATAAGATACAATAACTAGCTTTATGCCATAATTACATCTTTCTTTAAAAGTCTTGAAAATGTGTCGCTAGCCTCTCTCAGCTGAGCTACAAGAGATGAGAATAGTTTTACCACCAAAAGCTCTTCATGACTTTTCTCTGATTTTCCTTGTGAAGCATTGAGTCTCTATCTAGAAAAGACTAAGACAACATGGCGTCTGTGCTAATTTCCCACTTTTAAGGTATTTCTGTTGTTTTGGGTTTTTTTAATTGTAAGGATTAGGATAATTGTAAGGATATGCTGTCTGGGAAATGCCATGATGTACAGGATGCTTCTGCAGGGAGGAAGGGCAGCAGCAAGGTCTGGCCATGCCAGTGTGGGGCCACTTGACACAGGTGGAAAATCTGGGGTATCTGTGGGTCCCCTCTCCACCCTAAGGGATCAATGCATTTCTGTGACTGCATGTAACTGTGAGAAATAGGTTGTAACATGTCTCTTTTCTGCTGTGGAAAGCAACCAGGATCTACTGTTATGTGTCCTCTGTGAGTAAATGCTTTTATTTCTGAAAAGAGTCAAGGAGATTGGGGACCTTTATGCCATATTGTCCTTCGATTTAGGCTTTTTCTTATTTGGTTTGGGTTTTTTTTTTCCTTAGGGGTGAAGATTGGTAGGTTAATAAACAGCTGACAAAGCACACACAAAAATTCTCATGTATATAATGCAAATCTAATACCCAAATTGTGTTTCCTTTTCTTAGTATTTCTCCATGAATAACTTATTTTAAAAAAAATAATTCTACAAACAGGTGAGGAGACCTGATGGTCTGACTGCCTAAACAGTAGAGGAAAACATACTACCTAAGGATTTTTTCCAGAACTGCTAACCACTGATTAAAATCAACAGGAGCTCCCAGATCATGATCCTTTAGAAAACCAGATTTCTCTTTGTTCAGAGTGAGGAGAAACTATTTAAATTTTTAAATTTTTGTCTCATAGAGCTCTATGGATTGGAGGTGTAGAAACAATGATATTCCATCAGCTTGCAGCGAAAGCTGTACCAGAGTCATGGGCTCAGTTGCCTATGTTTGTCCAAGCTGGACATGCTCTACCCAGTTCAGCCTGGGTTTACTCATGAACTGTACCCCAGTCAGTTTTTGTGTGCCCTAGGACTGAATTGTCCTTTTATTCCATTCCAGAGGTGTGGGTGTGAGACAAAAGGCAGAATTCAGTCATGTGCATATTTACCTATAAGTTTGTTATGTTTGGATTTTTTTTCCCCTCCCGCTATATTTGTATGAAGATTCGTGCTGGCTGATTTTTTCCTGCCGTTTTGGGTGTGCACGACCCTGTTAAAGACAGCTGACGGAGGCCGTGGGCTGAGTGTGGCCGCGGCCCTGCATTCAGACAGAAAAGGCAGATTAAATCCCGATTAGCAGCGCCAGGAGGTCTCGCAGCGCCCCCGCAGTGAGGGGATGCGGAGAAGGGAGGATAACGCGCCTGCTGCCTCCTCACCGCATCCCCCGGCCCCACTGGCCGTGCCCGGGGAGCCTCTGCTCCCTGCTCACTTGCCAGCTGTCCCAACACCTGCCAAAGTCAAGATGTCCTTTGCGGCATCTGGGCCAGGGCGGAATGACAGCAACAAGTCAAAGTTCCTGGATTCTCTGCTGTCCGCCAGGTAGTGGCGGCTAATTGACGGCAATTAGGAGGTGTCCCTCAAGAGCTGTAAGGTGACACCAGCAGTATTCCGGCAGTGCCCGCCTGCCGTGCTCCCCGGCCCCGGAACCGCCGGGAAGACAACTCGTGAGGGCTCCGCTCCAGCCTTACATTTGCCGAGGGAATCCCCAGCAGGCAACCGTGAATAATTTCCACCTGCTTCGAGCTGTGTAAGTGGAGCGATGGGAGCAGGGAGAGATGGATGAATAGGTTGCAATAAAGAGGCAGCCTTCTGTGTGTCCCTTCAAAAAGGCTTGTTTCTGACCCGAAACGCGGGGCTTCACAGGCCCACGCAGGTCCAGTGGCTTTGCCCAGCTTGCCGGCGTGGTGGGCTGCAGAGACGCCGTCAGCTCCGAGCCAGCTGGAGTTCCACCAGCTCTCCATGAACCTGGGGGCTCTTCCAGCCCTGTGCCAGCCATCCCTGGGAGAGGTGATGAAACAGGACAGCTCTCCTCACTCTATGGATGCCATGCTGTCACCCGAGTATAAACTCCCAGCCCCCGAAAATCCTTTCCAGTTTGGCAAAGGGGCTTAGCAGGAGCTCTGGGAATTGTGTTTCTCCTGGTGTTTCAGTATGGATAAACAAGCAGGCAGGGAGGAATTATTAGGTATAGATTTATCTGACAAGAATGCGTACAGGAGAAAAATGTTATATCAGTAAGCTGAGCAGTGATTTGGTTTTTTGAAGCGTAATAGAGTTGTTAAAGTTTGAAAGGAAGGGAGCCAGCTCCTCGGGTTCTTCCTGGCTTCTGTAACTTACTAGAATTACCAGAACTCATTAAGAAACCTAAATGATCAACCAGGGGCTTGTTTGTTTGTTTTCTCTCTGTGACTTTTATGTGGCTGGTTATTTTGTTTCTTTTCCAGTGGTTTTCTGACTGTTTAATTACAGTTTTCAAAACTAGACCTAAATAGCATAGTGTATGGATGTTCAGAGGAGAGAGTTTCTGCAAATCTAATTATGCTCCAGCACCATTCATACTGCTAATGTTTCAGGGATATTACCCAGAAGTTAATTTATTTCCTTCTTCTGTATATAAAATAAGAATCTAATATTATTTTACAAAAGCTTGTGTATCATAAGAATGCACCACAATGATTTTTTAATTTATAAATCTGCTAAAGGATTTTTAATGAGAGTGAAGTGCAAGAGGAAAGTGGGGTTTTCATATTAATTTGGAAACTATGAGATCTAACATTTTAATCTCTTACGTGGCAAACACCCTCTTGTTAGAATTAACTTCTATTTAGCATTCTAAAAGTGAAAATGTACTTAGTTCTTTGAAATCAGTAACCAGTTAAGACATTTTTTGTAAATTCTTGATTATTATATAGACTAGCAGGATCTGTGGTACATTTCCCTCTAATTAAGTTTTGAAGTGTATCCCTGTTGTTTTCCTTTGAAAATGTCTGCAGCTTTAGAATACACAGTGCTGGCACTAAAATCTTTCAGTGCCCAAATAACTGCAACAGCCTTTAATTTTTTTTTTTTTTTTGATAACTCACATTTAGGTAAGCCAATTTCCCTATAACCAGTTAATCTGGCAACTTGCAAATAGCTATTTCTTTCTGTTCCTGTCAACAGAACATTCCCACAAAAGATCTGTGAGATGTGCTGACTGTTGTGCTGACTCTGTGTCATCCCTATGGCTGGGGGAGATCTGCCATGGACCCGAGCCTCCTTGGTCCCTGTTGCTGCACTTAGACCTACATCCCATTTCTTCCTGATTGATCCCACCACAGACTATTTCCTTAACTCTGTCTTACCAATGGAATTAAAAACCTAGTTTAAAAATATGTTAAAGAGAACAGATATTAGGGACATTATTGTAAACATTCTTACAATAATTTTGAACTTTTTGTATTCAGCAATTTCCCACCTCAGCAACATAACCAGTAACTTTTTTTGGATATGTTTTCAAACATCTTAAAACTTACACACGACCCCGATTAATCTGAAAACTGCTTTACATTTTTTGTGTGTGTGTGTTAATTAGGCTTTAAGTCTGGGCAAAAACTTGGACTTTCAGGAAATAGTGGATTAAGATAGTTTTTTTTAATAGAACTTGATATATTCAATGAACAGTTTCCACTGCTGTGAATTGTTGCATCCCTGCTTGAATTGCTTTGAGGAAAAAAAGCATCCAGACGATGAGAAATGCCCAATTAGTGAATATGTCTGGAAAATCTGATTTGAGAAACTTGTCTAGCATTACACAAGAACATAAAAATTACATTTGCTCAAATAACATTAGTTTAGGAATCTTCTTGTTTCCGAGCACTTGATTTGTGCTTTTAATATGGCTTTGCTTAACATAAGTTTCTTCAGGAAAAAAAAAATCAGAGAGAACAAACCTCTCCTCTAACAATTAAGTAAAATACAGGCATTTCTAAGGATGGACTGAGTTTTAAGTGGCTGTGAGGAAAGCTGAGACCGCTATATCCTGGCAGAGATCTCTCACTTAAATTAAGGGCACAATGGGTACCACTGAAAGTAGTTCTCTGTCAGCCAGCCACCTGGAAAACAGACATGGAATTTTTCCACATATTTACCATAAAGCAAAGACCTAGCAACCCTGGGTTGTCTCTCCAGGCCTGGAATCCCATGTTTTCCAGTGGCTGTCTTGTCTCTTCCACTCTGTGATCCCTCTCCTCTGGCTTTCCCACTTTCCCACCAATGCTGTACCTGCCAGTCTCTTTCCTTCACAGCCAGTTCTCAGCTTTGTACTCGGACTGTTTTCTGCTCTCAGGCAAGGACACCTCTGAGACCATAGGAATGGGACAGGTAGGACAGATATACAAGTTTGCCAGCACTGATTTTTGGTGCCGAAGCCAGACCTCTCCTGGGACATCATTAAAAAAAGAGTTAATGAAAGGGGCAGTCTGTTACCAGTTTTGCTGGTGGCACATAACAGATAAACCTCTTATAGCAGCTTAAAGCTTCAGGTGGATTGGATGTATTTTCACACAGCAGAATAAAAAGGGCTGAGCCTGGGAAATTATATCTCCTCTGCTGCACCTCGTATCTCAGCTCCTGAATGCCAGCATGCTCAAACACAATAACGCAATAGCTACAATTTAGTTACTTAAAGACAACCCAAACAACGAAACAAAACACTGTGAGTGCCCCTGTTTCATTCTTAAAAACTACACAGCAGGAAATTTTCTGTGAAAACAATGAGCCTGCATGCTATGAGCAACTTAAAACTTGATCTCATGACTGAAAATGTTATACACCATTAACTAAAAATACCGTTCCCAGCTCTGTGTATTATTGCAGCTTTAGAGTTAGAAAGTCGCATTAAAATCAAAGAATTCCACATTTGCTTGAGAAGCTGTTCAGAAGTTAGAAAATTTCAATATTTTGGACTGTCAAACTAATTTTCTCCAGTAAGTCAAATGCCCTTGTTTTCATGGCATGTTTCTGAGATTCTTTTGCAACTTATCCTATAGAAGCTTTGTACGGCTCTTTTTTCCCAGAGTAAGTAAGACTGTCTTACTTCTGTCTATGAAAGGAAAAACAATAAAAGTGAAACAAGTATTTATTCTATGTATTTAGAAACATCAGCTGAATAATATCATCAAATGACACTGTAAAAACTTTTGCAGAGCAGGAAGGGAAAGTTGTAGTTTAGTTTTGGGGACCAGGTTTGTCTTGGTTTTCACATGTGACAGAAATCCCACTTCAAAGAATGCTTCTATGAGAGAGAGTATTGAAGATTGACCTTGCCACCTACTTCAGCCTTCAATGCATCCTGCTCTCAACTGTCTTTTTAACACCAGCTAAAAAGTGGAGAGCCCTAGTGCAGCAAAAATTTTGGATATTTTCTTTTCTTAGTATTATCTCTTGGTCCTTATCGTCACCATCCAGGGAGTGTTCAAGAAATGACTGGACACAGCACTTAGTACCAAGGTCTAGTTGACAAGCTGGAGATTGGACAAAGATTGGACTTGATGATCTTGGAGGCCTTTTCCAACCTAAATGATTCTGTGATTTTGTGATTCTGTGATTTTGTGATGCTGTGACAAGTACTGGATGTGACAAGGTCATGAGATGGAGAGCAGGAAGGGATTGCAAGGAGATGGGAGTCCTTGTCCCTGTTGGCATCAGCAAGCTGCCTGCAAATTGTACCCTTGCACCACCTGGAGAAAGTCCTGGAACAGGAATGGCAATGCTTCACTGTCCAGCTGGTGGGGCAGTGTGAATTCCAGACGTCAACCACATAGAAAGATAAAACCTTTAGGAAAAAGTTTTTACCTCTTTTCTTGGCTAGAGGCAGATACATCCACTTTACATATGGATTAACTTTTGAGCAGGCTCTTGGTATTTCTCCATGAACTTACACCCCTTAGTGAAATTTGAATGTCTCCCTAGCTTGGGCAGACCTCATTACAGCCATAAATACTTCTTATGCCACAGATGTTCATCACTACATTGGAATAATGAATACCAGTATTTCTCTTTCTGCAAAATGGACAGAAATCTTGTGGAATAAAGTCTGACAGAAAGAAAGACTTTGTTTGCTTTTTTGGAGCCTTACATAGCCAGCATAGAAGCACTGATTATGATTCATTTTCTTGTTTAATTTGCCTTGTTCCTCATGTTACACTTCACTAAATATATTTACTTTTATTCCTGCCATTACACATGACAGAATCTATCTGCACGAAAGGAATTTTAACTGCAAGAAAGATTTTATAGACACAGAGTGAAACAGCAAAAGATGAGGCAGGAATCAAGACGTTAAGCACTGTTGTTCCCAAAATTGAGGAGCGATTAAACTTTTTATTCCACTAAAAAATGTGAAACCTGTAAAGTAATATGGTAGCATAATGGGAAGCATCTCTTAATGGGCTTATGCAGTTATTGCAAGTTAAAAGCAGTTGCATGTTTGGCTAACAAAATACGGAAAATACATTTTCATTAAATGCCAATGATAATGCAGTCACAAGAACAACGATATACGTAAGCCTTACAGAGCTATTAAATTTGCTATATCTTCTAGGAGGAGCAAGAAAACAAGACACAGCTATAGGGGAAAAAAAAAACCTCACTGGATTAAACCAAGAAGGCATGGCAGCTAAAAAGAAGGGTAACTGAGTTAAATTTGAATGGCAAAAACAAAACAACCCCAAACAAACCAAAACATAAACCTTTTATCTCAGAGGAATCCTCTTTTTCTGACTTCACATCTCTGGAAACACACTTGGTGGCAAATTTTAATCATGTAATCAAATGAGTAATAGAAACATTAATGATCTTTAACCTGCTGAAACTCATTGTCTCTTGGGGTCTGCTTTGTCACCTGAGCTTACAAGATCTGCATCTGCCTGCTTGGCTCATAAGCACAAATCCCAAGGAAAAAAAGAGCTGTGCTTCTAAAAGACCTGTGTGAACCCTCTCCACTTCAGCAAGACAGTTGATTCAAAACATTGCATAAAATATACAGGGATATCTTTTCTCCTTTGTATTTATGGGAGCAGCCTTTCCAGGCACTGGACAGTTGGGAAACTGAGCACATGGAGGCTGTTCCATCCATCTACTCCTGCCTTTCCTTGCAATCTGATGTGTCCTGCGTGTTTGCTCATGGTAACTCCTGCCTCAGCACAGGCTGTGGATGTAGGTATCCAAGGAAATGTGTCCCTGCTGTTCCTGACCACCATGGAGCATGTCAAGCCATGGGCCTGGCAGCCAATGGGTCCATCCCATCTGCATTTCCTTAGCTTAAAAGGGGAGACAGTATCACAGGTCTAATTAGAGTTTACCTTTACTGCTCTCCGTTTGGACTTTTCCTTCATGGAAGAGAGTGAGGAAGTCCAGCATGATTTTCTCTTGACAAATCCATGCTGGAATTCTTGCTAGTCATCTTCACCTGTCTTCAGTGATGGATTAGAAGAGGATGTTCACCTGGGACTGAGGTGATGCTGACCCACTAATTATTCCCTGGATGCCCTTTGCTGCATTGCTTGCCTGTCCATAAAGATGGGAATAATGTTAGCTTTTTCCTTGTCATCAGGGAGCTGGCCCTCTGACTTAATTTCTCACAGTTGATTTGCAATAGCTTCATGGTCACATCAGTCATCTATGTCAGACCCTTGGTGAAACCTGCCTGGGCTGGTGGATCTGAACATACCTGGTTTCCTCTAAGTAGTCTCTTTGCTGCTTTCCTGTTGACTGGCCCTGTGTGTTCTGAATGGGGTTGATATTTGCTGGGAATTGGGAACAGGCTTTGTCTAGGAAGACTTATAAGAAAGGACACTGAGTGGTTCAGCCTCTTCTTTGATGCCTGTTACTTGTCTCTTCCCCATTCATCAGCAGACTCACATCTTTCCTGACCTTCCTCGTGCAAATAGCATTCTAGTAGAATAGTTTCTTTTTAACCTTAATGTCCCCTGCTAGCTCCAGCTGGGCTTTTGCCTTCCTGTTTTTGTGCCAGAGTGTCCAGGCAATGCTTTTGTTCTCCTCCTGTCTTGCCTATCTTTATTTACACTTGTGTGCTCCCTTTTTGTATTTTCAATTCATTAAGACTCTTTTCAGCCAAGCAGACATGCTGCCAGAAAGGTGAAGTCAAGACAGGGAACAGTCAGAGGCACATAAAGGTGCACTTGTGAGAAATGCAGCGGGTGAACAACTTCTCTAAAGGCCATAGATTTAGGCTGATGAGGGCAAGGACTTTAAAATAAGACATAGTGTTGTCTGTCTTTGTCCAAGAAGAGGACACTGATTGAAAGGAGATGAGGCTGGGTGAAATGTCAGACTGTTTGTCCTTCTTTTCAGTAAATTTTTCATTTCACGCTAAACTTCATATTACTGCAGCACATTGCTACCAAGCCAGCTGTGCACAATTCACTGTGTGGAGTCAAAAGTGGACAGGGCAGCAGGAAGGTAATGAAAGCAGAGAGCTTTCCTAGGAAATGGAATAGTTGTGTGTGTTGATGCAGGAAGAATCTGCTGAAGGTCAGTGTGTAAGGCCAGATGGAGAGGGCAATTGTCTGGGTATCAGGAAAGTTGTGGCAGAATGGCAGGTGAGAAAAGCTGTTCCTCAGAGAAAAGGGATTTGAAGATTAAAAGATCAGAAAGAAGAGTTCATTATTAAGTCTGAATCAAGGGACTGAGAAAGAATAAAACAAGCGAAAAAGGAATGGTCTTCAGTCAGAAGTGAACAAAGACTAAAATTGCTTGTTCAAGGTAAATGCTGAAGAAAGAGGAAGAGGCAAATGTAAGGACAAGAAGAATAGGAAGAAGAAAATTGGGAGACATCGGCCTGCAAAGAGTGTAAAAATCTTGCTGGCCTCAAACAAAGAAGAAAACGTGGGGTGAAAACAGGAACTCTTCTTGGCCCTTAGGGAGCAAAACTGGATTGGGAGGAGATAAGAGGCAGTCAGGGGGTGGCTGTGAGGAAGGAGGCAGTGAGGAGGGGACAGCCCTGGGACCTGGGCAGGAGAGGGCATGGGCAGCACCCAGGGTGTTGGACAAGAAACTGGAAAAAGGTGTTATGACAGGAAGAAGAGAGTAAGGGGTGGCATTGCATCTACCTGAGTAGGGGACTAAGTGAAAGGAAAAGTAAATAATTAGGTAAGAGAAACATGTTGAAGATTCCTGATAGCTGCATCCTACATCAGAAAGCAGGAGAGGGGAAGACAGTTCATCAAAAATATGATCTCTTTCTTCTTTTTTCTTCCTTAAAAACACAGAGAACCAAATGTTCTCCCTGCTAGTGGATATTTACCCAAATTCTTTTATCAGTTATTGTGGTTTCCCCTTATAAATATATCTTTTTCTCTGTTTAACAGACCATGAGGAAAAATGACAGATTAAGCCTCTAATACTGAAAATGTGCACGTGCATAATTCTACAGTTATATACTTATGTTCTTAAATGTTTTGTTAGATCAGAGCTGAAGTGCTCAACTGCTTTAAATATTGAAAATGAAATGCTTTCAAAAGGATTTAATACTGTTTCAGACTTAAGAGATATGGATATTAGATCAAGAACACTTAAAAAAACCACCCTGAAAGACTCACATAATTTTTAATTTGCTGTGGTATCTTCATTTCATATATTTATCATTAATGAGATTTTTCAAAGCTGAAATTACTCATCTAATGGTTATTGGTACCTCTAAAAATCTCCTAATTAATTTCAGAAAAATTAAATTAAATCACAAATGATGCTGGACTTAACATACAGTGACTGGATCAAGTCTTTAAATTTAAATGGGCCAGGTATTTTTCAGGTTTGGAATCAGTTCATTCAAACATTTAATTAATGATTTTTGATTAATATTTTTCATTGGAATATTTAGTTAAGGTTTTTAGTTAAAAAGAAATTACATTGTCACAATTTTCTGAGCATATTCTTTTTCCTAGAATACCATACTAAAATTAATGAGTTGGGTATGGCAGAAGTTTCTAAACTCATTTGGAGGCCATTCTTCTCTAAAAATACAATTAATTTTTGGCATTATTTTCTTAGGTATTGTAAACATTTGATGAAGAAAGTTAGACTGGTGACAAAGAAACTGTGCCCTTTTTCCTTGGATACATGATGTTTGTAAATATGGAATCACCCAATGTTATATTGTTGTCCCCTAGTCTCTGTGGAGAAATGATGGCATAATTTTGTACCTGTGACTTAGAAAAATAAGACTTATTCCTCCTTTCTTTTGCTTAGTTATTTCCAACATAGCTGTTATGTTATTACATTCTCAGAGCTTAATGTAGACGTGTCTCATTGCCTTTTATCTTGGCAACAGCAAGATGTTCTGTGGTGAAATTTAGTATCCTGATTTGAGATTCTCAAATCATTTTTTTTACCTGTATGTGGACTTTTGAAAATATTAAAATTATATGGTAAAGTTTAAATATACAAGTTGTTTTTTAAACAACTCAGAATTGGCTATATTTTGTATGTGTTACAATATTTTTCAGAAAATTGAGGTTACTTTCTGTCCAGGTCTTAAAAAGTAATGGGCTCAAAATTAAATGCCCTTGCTATCATTCTCTGTTTTGATTTGGTCATGTTGTGGAAGCAAGATACCTCATTGCAAAGTAGAAGAATGCATGTTTTGGAGAAAAAACTGGTAGAGTAAAAAACTATGAAAAAAAGTTTCTATTGTTACCAAGGCCCTTTTGTGAAAGCTAATTTTTACAGCTGAATTTGAAAAACATGCGTTAAATACAGGAGGCACAGTTATGAGTTCTTCAGCTCCTGGGGAATCACAGTGTCCTGGTGTGCTGTCCCAAAAGCAGCACAAGACAGTGACAGATTAATCAGAAAGTCTTCTGGCTGAATATTTCTCCCTTGAATGTATCTGCCAGACTGAAAAAAGATCTTCTAGTTTTGGAGAAATTTTGCTGATCCATGCTGGAGGCAAGAGGGGAAGATGACGTTTTAATGAGAGTCTGTTTTCCTTTCTATTGCACAAGGCCATCTGGGTCTGACTGTGCTCCCATAACTCATGCTCCATACTCAGAGGAAGACAAAGCAAATGCTTTGTTGCTGTACTCACAGTGTACATACAGGGATTTTTATGTTAAGGTTGTTGCTGGGACAACATGATTTAAGTTGTCTGCCATTCAGGCAGGGTTTGGGTTTGACTGAGCGGTCTGATGGATGAAAAATGTAGTGGATTAGTGCTGGACAGAGGGCATGTGCATTCTGTTGTATATAATTTTTGCAGGGTTGGCTGGAACACGTGGTCTTGTGCCCATTAAGACACGTTCTCCATGTAATGTGCTCCAGTAGCAACATACCAGAGTAGCAACAGTTCTACTGGTGTACTGCTGCTAACAATATCCTGCGAGTATGTTAGCAGAATTGTGGTAAAAACAGGATACATTCTTGAGCAAGAACATTTCTGGTCATATATCTCTTGATCAGAAACGATCTTGCACCCCTTGGGAAACAGCTCATTGCTGACTTCAGGCACTGTCCTGCCCTCTGGCCACAGCCCAGTGCGTGAGAGACATGCCAGCATCACAAGATTTTCACGGTGGACACAAGAGTTCAGAAACTTCCTCTGCAGTCCATTGCTTACTTGATCTTTCCAGACCTTGTAGTTCTTTGTGGGGTTTTTTATGTCTGTCTTGCCACCTTTTTTTGCTATCCTTTTCCTCTCTGAGGGAAGCCTTCTCCTCATCATTTCCTCCTTAGGTTTGGGATATTTTAGGTTTATGGACAGAGCAGATAAAGGCAGCCCTTTCATTCATTTTGTTCTGCTAATGTGTTGCTACAACAAGCCCACAGGCATGGTATTTGGGTACCTGCCTGTTGAACATTAAATGAAGTGATAGCATTTGTCATGTAGGTTCCGTAACTTTTCCCTCTCCATCCCCTGGGGAAAATCAGGTGCTGATTATATTGCCATACTTAATGAGCTTGTTAGTGAAGCGAAAGTTGAGGACTAAAAAAACACAAAGAGAGAAAAAACTGGAGGACCAGATATGCCAAGATGGTAAAACTGTGTGAGGCAGAGTATGAATCCTGTCAGCAGGAGATGCACCACCTTGGCAGGAGGTGGAGTATTCCACCTCTGGGTCTGGGGGCTCTCACAAGCACCATCACTGGATATGCAAGGAACAATGCATTTCCTAGTATTTGAGTGCTGAGGCATGCTCTCTGTTTGGCCATCATCTTCCTTCACCAAAACTCACTTCCAAGATCTTCTTGTGCTTTATAATCACTCCTGTTATTCTACATTTTTTGCCTTTCTCCTCTTGCATAGAAGTTGACTCTCTTGTGGCAGGGCAAAGACCTTTTGCTGTTTGTGAATAACATCAGAAACATTTTCCTCTCTGTTTAATTGAAAATGATCCAGCAATCAGGGGACCATGAAAATTTCAAGCAAGATTTTATTTCCCAGTGCTAGGAACAGCAAGGGCAAGGCACACTCATTGTGTCCTTGTCCGAGATGCATGCTTAGTCCAGGGTGAGTGAAAAAATGGAGTTGTGATTTCATCCATCACTTGCACCCAGTGTTGCCTTCAGCTGTTCTGGATGCGTCGTTTAGTCCTACTGCTAAAGCTGCAGTAAAGTCACTGAGTCATTTTTACTGACATCCCCTTATCCCCTCTCTGAAGTGTGTGAAGTGCATGCAGGTGCTTACAGCAGTCAGCAGATATTGATTGTGGTTTTATGGGGAATGAGTTTGGACAGATTCTTGTCCAGCTCGTCCACATCCAGCCTCCCTGGGCAGAGTTGATGTGTGAACAAATAAACATTACGTGTCTCCCTCTTTTTGCTCCAGACCTCGGAGAGCTCCAGACAAATTTGTCTTACTGTTTGGATCCACTCTGGAGAACCTCATTAGAGTAGACACATCCTGGAGACAGAAACTCCTAATTACGGAGGTGGTGTGGTTCCCTGCCTGCTCTGCACTGTTAACAGTGGCAATAGCAGGCTCTGTCTCTGTGCAGCAGTAGGACAGAAAATTCCTCAGCATCTTAGGACCAGTTTCAGTGAGGATTTTAAACAATGAGTTTGGCAGGTTTTCCTACTATTTCTAACAAAAGCTAAGGGAGTGCCTGTTCCTACACTTTAATTTTCATCCCCACATTTTAGTATTTCATGTTTACGATGGGATGTTACGATGTTATTGTCTACATTTTTTACAAAGTGCTAAACTTGCTTTCCTCCCTCATACATATTTTGATAGGTTGGAGGAAAAAAACCCACTGCAATTTGTGAATTTAATTTGTTGTGCCAAATATCCATGGAGGACTTGTGTAAAAATGATATTTGCTTAGCAAGAAATGCAAATACTTTATTTAGAAAACAATGGCAATTAAAAAAATAGACAAACACTAGATCAAAATACTTACCAGATCAATTAACTAATGTGTAATTAAGCATACTTTTTTTTCCTAACTCCATCCTTCCTTGTAATGTTGCTATTATTTCACAAGGTAATAAATGTCCAGTCTACTAACTACTTTTGGGGAAAATATACTTTTAAAGAATTTACATGACACAGCAGTCCTGTGAACTTGCATTTATTGAATAATTAACACATAGTTATATTTGATATAAATCATTGTGTCTCATATATTAGTATTAAATTCATTCAGTTGTCAACAGAGTATGTGGAAGGATGCTCAATGAATGATACATCGCAGGTTGTGTTAAATGTGTGATTACACCAATTTTTGAATTGCAAAAAGCAAACACAGCATTTTTATAAGGTATTTGGATTGCAAATGACTTTGTAAAACTAACTATTTGTGGAAAAGGAATGTTCTTCTGTCTCTAAAGGTCTGTCTAATTATTTTGTTATTTTATCTCTTTAAAGACAAATTCAAAGGGAATTGGAAAGATTTTGTGTATTTCTTCCACCTTAGTCTCTCACTGAGGATAATATTTCAAAGCTGGATTTTTGCAGGTAGTCTTTTGAATATAGTCAATGAAAATATTCAGAGAAATGGAAACAGCATTATTGCAGAGTTGCAAATTTCTCCTGCAAATAATAGCATTTGAATATTTGAATATTGAACAGCTTTAATGTAATGTAATTCAGATTATGGCTGGTTTACAAACATAAGCCTTAGTTAAACTCTTTCAAAGCACATGGATGTGTGTTGTGCATTACCTTTTTTAAGCCCAGAGAAATTACAATTTTAAATAGTCACAAAACATAAAATGGGAGGGAAAGTAATATGAAATATATTTTTAAAGCCAAAAGGGACTGCTATGGGCACATAGCCTGACCTCCTCTGCATGTGCGTGGTCTAGAGTTTCATCCAGTAATTCCCATATAAAAGCCCTATAATTTCTGTCTGAGCTAAAATGTGGCTTTTGAGAAGACATTCCAAACTTGGTTTTTAAAGACTTGAATAGGCAGAGTGTCTGCCGTTCTCCAAATATGTTGTCTCAGTGTTTGTTCCTCCTCAGTGTGAAATCTACTCAACATTGTGTCTTTGAATTTGTTTGAGCTTCTGCTTCCAGCAGCCAAACCTTTTTGGTCTTTTGTTTCCTAAGTTAAAGTGCTGTCTCCTGTCAGGAGCCATCTTTCTGCTGAAGCATTTGTGTACAGCATCGCCAGCTCCTGAGCTTCAAGCTGGGACAGAGGTCGCTAGAGCTCGATGCCAGGAGTTGTGTAGCCTGTTTCCAACTCACTGACCCCTGAGGTGTGAGCTGTGCTCCGTGTCTGTGCATGTGCTGGAGGTGTTGTCCCAGACCTCGCTGCCATGGGCCACCACAGGGCTCTGGGCATGCACATGATGGCACACCTGCCTCAGCATGCTCAGATAAATGAGCACGGATGTTTAGTGCGTACGTGAAGCTTTGTTTTAACACAGGCAGCCAAGATTCAAGAGCTTTGTCCCTGAAATTTCTGAAAACTACTGAGCAGAGTTCCTCCTCTACTAGACCAAGATGAGTGGGGGGCTTGGGAGCATTGCCTGCATAAGGAAGCCTTTGCAAATCTCTAAGGCCTGCTTTGTTGCTCAGGTTTGGGGGCCCCAGCAGCACAGGCTGGGCAGCAGAGCCAGAGCAGGTGGGTGGGCTGAGGAGACAAGGTGGGTGCCAGGGGCTGGGCTGAAGCTGCCACAGAGGCAGGGCCAGGGCTGTGGGGAAGGAAGCAGGGTGCTGTTGGACTTTGCTTTGGCAAATCCCAGCAATGGTGGAAAGAAGATGCTCGTGATTCAGGGAAGGGATTCAGTGGCTGTGCACATGCTTGGAAAATGTCACTGACATGGCTGAGGGGTCCACGTTAAGCACTGCTTTGATGTCTCTTCTCAGAAAACCAGGAGGAGTTTCCTAGAGGTGGCTGTGGCAGAGGAATGCTGCCCTGCACAGAAAAAAAGGGAACTCGACAGAAAAGGGATTGTTTGTGACGTAAGAATAATAACTTTTGTTTGTACATGACTGATAGGAAGAAAGCATAAACCTCAGATGAGTACATCTCAGGATCGTGTATATGTAATACTTGGGCTTTTAAAAGTGTCAGTTTCACAAAGCTGGTAATACTAATTAGGCTCTGAGGAAAAATTATTTTCATTGAACATGCATATTCTTTTGAAGATTAAATACCAAGTATGCTTTACCAAATGCTTGAATATATTTATCCATCCACAGTCTGGTGCAGAGGGGAGGGAAGCAAAGGTAAGAGGTGAATTAAAGTTTCCACATGCACATCAGCAAGTCCATTTGTACTATTTTGTTCAACTGTATGCATGTGTGCAATCATAGCATCATGGAATATTTATGTTGCAAACGACCTCCAGAGGTTGTCTAGTCCATTGGAGTGTGTGTCTGTTCATGTGTATATATCTGTGTATTTACATAATGTGTTTATGAAATGAAAAATGAGGATGTTGATACGAGCTCATGTTAGGAAGAGTTGTGGTTTGAAAAAAGGAAACAAGAAGACACAAATGAGAAGAAATCAATGCCCAGCGGAGGTAAGAACACCGCAGAATGTTTTCAAGGCACAAGAGGATGAAAAAATCCCCAACCTAACAAAGATACTTTTTCATTAATATGTGGACAGAGCAGAAAATCACCAATAGCTGTACAGAAAAGTGCACAGCTTAGGGAAACATTCAATAAACATTTTCTTTTCAAGTAAAAAAAAAGCCAGATGAGACGTGTATATCAAGAAACAGTGAGAAGGAGAAGGAATTATCTTCCTTTTCAACAGTAACTAGGGATAATTTTGAACAGTATCTGACCATAATTTTCAGGCTGTTTCTGATTAAGGCTGAAAATGGGCATATTTCCAGGATTCTTTCGCCAGTATTGCAAAATGCCAAACATGGTCCACCTCTGGGAAATGCTTGTTATCCACAGCAGGACAGTTTTCCAAGAATGAGGAGGCTGGAGTGGTGGCTGACTGGGGAAATGTCATTCCAGTGCAGCCCAGGAGGGCAGACCAACAGGTCACATGTCTCGAAGATCTTCATGCCTTTTGATCTAGGAGACAATGAATAAGCTAAACAACTCAACAATCATTTAAATGGTGTTTTTGCTTTGGAGATTCTGATTTTTTTCACTCATCCCCAATCTCTTAGTAGACTTCTATCAAGGTTTCCCATTTGAGGGCAGAAGTGGGAAGAGAAATGTCAGTTCCTGCTAGCTACAGGTTTCAAACTAATTTTTGTGACGTCTAAATCCTCTTCTGAGACATTTTTACCATGACAAAACTCCTTTTTCTGTGGACATGAACAACATAATTTCTTTCTTTTTCATACCATTGCTCATGACTTGGTATTGTGGTGTTAAAAGCCCTTTGGGAGTTTCAAGGAAACTTAAGCTACCAGGCAACACAGATCACTCTGCAGTTAAACCTCTCTCTATCATCATTCACCATTTCATCTGTTGTATGACCTGTGAACTTTATTTGGGTGAAGACTATATTTTCTCCATTTTCTCTCAGACCATCGATAAAAGTGTAAATGGTGTCAGGCTGAGAATAGGTATCTGAGCGTCTCCTTGAAAATGCCTCCACAGAAATCACAATCCCTGATTTACAGTTATTGATGATCTATAAGACAATAAGGTTCACAGATATCTGCCTATGATTTTTTAAAAGTAATTCTAAATGAAGTGTTTTGAAAAGTCTATTTGCCTACAGAGTTGTCCTTCAAAAAGGAGAGGTAATCTACCAGAGACAGCATTAAGTTTGCAGTCAGTCATAAAACTGTCGATTCACAATAATAAAAATAAATTAGGAAATTAAGATCTCAGCATACACATTTCATTGCCCATTTGCTGTTTTGTGATGCTACCCAGGACAACATCAGCCTAACATGAGTTGTTAGGAGTGTATGAAGCAGTATTATTTGTATAAGGAGCTGCATCTATTACACAATCTCTTCTGATTAGTTCATCCTGTCCTTAATTTTTATTCTGCCGGAGGGAAACATTATTTCCCTCTGGAGCTCTCTTGTCCTTAGCAAACTGAGCTGATTCCTCATGCCAAGGGAGGACCTGATCCGAGGCTGACGTGAATTTTCCGAGAATTAAAATAGATTTTGTGAAACCCCAGCAACATTTGCTAAACTGGCTGGAAAGCAAATGTGTCCAGCTTTGCATGTCACTCACATGCCAGTCAGCATCTCGACTGAAGGAAGTGGCACATGATGGACAATGCTCAATTGGCAGCGGGAAAGGGGGAACCAAAGCCTGACCATCAAGCTGGTTCCAGCAGATAAAAATCAATGTTTCATGCAGAATTCCTCTAGAATGATCATGAAAGTGACAATGTAGGTATTGTCACTTTAAATAAGAAGGAGTGAGTGATAGCAGACTGTTAAAGAGATATCATGACATAAGAACCAGATATATCTAGAAAATATGGTGCTATATGGACACCTCTCCAGGCAGCAAGGAGAGTCAGAAAAACCATCCAGCCTTTCACTGCAACAGAAGTGAGCAAATCTCCCAGCAATCTAATTTATTCCCTAAATTTTATGGGGATTGTTTCAGCTACTTCCAACAAACTTCAACTTTGTATGGGCCTCACATCTTAATTTCCACAGCTATGTTTGAATAAGCTTGCTAGTCAGCTACCAGCACCTTGTCAAGACTTCCAAACACTGGCCCTCAACAAAGGCTGGAAAATGAAACACATGGTCCCTGCAAAGCCAGACTAAACTGGGACGGCCTCATGAAGTCCCTTTGCTATAAGAACAAGACAGGCATTTTCTCCTCAGATATTTGACCCTCCTCAGTTGCTTCTTCTGTTGCCTAAAGAGGAAACCAAGCTGTAGTTTCATGTATAGCCCAGAATGCTGACATGGTTTGCAATAGTGAGAGCTGGAAAGTCTCAAATCTCTTAGAAGTGAGTGAACTGATAAGATGATCCATAATGGCCAAGAGAAGTGTTGGGAACAGAGAAATCCAAAACGAATGCAGGGAATTTTAATTTATAGATCCAAACAACATTTGATTAATTTCACAGAACTCTGGGAGGTTTTATAAGCTTAAGACTGGATATATAACAGATCTTGCTGCTATTTTTCTTTGCCATCATCCTTCTTCATGAAACCTTCTTTCCTCAGTGTCTCACAGTAGCAGAAAACATGTACTTCTATTTTGAGAAACTGGAGTGTATTGGAATTTGAGTATTGGGTAAATGGATTTCCCAATCATCCTCTGTCCTGGTAGATATCAGTGGTATTAAGCATCTCCAGGGCTGGACCATCGCATAAACTGTTCCACTTGAGATGGGATGGGAGAAAAGTTGCTTAAACCCAGTAGTTGAGAGTATTTTTATTGGAAATAATTGCAAAGAGACGAGGCAGTTTAATTAGAAATTTTTCTTTTTTAAATACCTTCTTACCTGCATAAGTCCTTTATTCCTAGTTTTTCTTTTCTAGGCCACATCTGAGTTGAGAATGAGTCTGATGAGGGTTTTTGTGCTTCTGTCTTGAAAGTGTAAAGAATGTGCGAGTTGCATTTTTAAGCAGAGGGTGGCTTCTGAAACTTTCTTCCTTTAGATTTGAAGATAAGGAAACTAATTCCTTGAGGTCTTTTTAGAGCATTCTGAGACATTTGATGCTGGAGAGAGCCTGAAAAGAATATGGCTGTGGAATGAGTGTTCTGAGTTACACCACCCGTCTTCCTCTAAGTGGTAATTATGACTCTTTTAGAATACAAAAGGCAGCTGAAATGATGAACCAGATCTGCTGTTCTCTCTTGTTCGCATAACAAAAATGTGTCTGTTAGCCTTTTCCAAGTCCAAGCTTCCTCAACGTCCTGTATCAATTTATTTTAGGATACCATACAGCAGAGAACTTATTCTTAAGTGAATATTTAGGTACTACACAAGAATAAATCTGTCAGAAAAATCAGTTAATTATAAATGCCTCCCCCGTAAACCAGTTATAATTTAGGGAGTTTGTGTATAAGTGTAATAATAATAGGAAGGCACCATGCTCAAATTAGCATTTTAATTTTTCCTTTAAAAATTGTGCACTGTTGTTCCAAAGGCTTTGTTCTCACCATCATCAGAACCATTCACCCTGGCTTTTAAAAAGAGTTTAGTTGTGTGAGACACTAAGTTCTTTTCTTTAAAGCTAACAGCCACTTTTAGGGCACTGCTCGTAAAGATGTTTGAAGCTATCTGTTCAATAAGCAGACTATTCTGGTGAATTATTATGGCAGGGAAAACTATGTGAGAGCTTCCCAGGTACCTAGGAAGATGAGAAGAGTCATCAGTGAATTGGTGGAGGGGAGAACTGCCAGAATCAGTTCAGTTCCCAGCAGCCCTGCTCCCTTGCCATGTGCCTCCCTCTGTCTTGATCAAAACTAGAATAATCCATCAAGATTTCTGATCAATACTTCTTAGCCAGTGCCCCTGCTGCATTTTCTAATGGAGGAAATGCAGAGAGGAGCATTCCAGGTTGCAGATGGCTGTCCCTGCTCGATGTTAGCCGCGTCAAAGTCAAGACGTTATGGGTTGCAGTGTGCCTCAAAATCCTAATCCGCACAGGCCATCTGCTATTCATTTTACTTATCTATAAATAGGCTAAATAAGGCAGCTGGCATCTTGAGAGGGAAACGTGCACTTTTAAGGGAACAAAGTTTTTGAGTAGGAGGCGCAGCTCTTTCTGTGTGTGGGTTTGATAAGGAATCGTGAATGCTTGCAGTGGTGGGTATCTGTAGGTGCCGTTGCTCTCTCAGCATAGGCAAGCCAACAGCCACAATGTTGGGGAATGTTAATCCAGCTCATGGAAATGCATGAGAGGGCAAAATACAACCATAAAGTCCCTGATCGACATCTTCCGTTTTGTTCAGAGCAGTGTGCGTCAGGAGGGCTCAGGGTGCTAATGTGGCATTTTATTTTCACTTAGTCATTATTTGCAGAATTGGGTGTCTGCCTGCTGGTTCTTGAGAAATGATGGCTGGAGCTCAGAAAAGGAGGAACTCTGAGAGAAAGGCCACAGAGGATTGCCAGAGAAATTTGGTATTCAGTTAAGCACTAATTTTCACTAAACAAGAAAATAGCATTTACAAAACCATGCTGTGAATTTTGTCATTTAAAGTTATTGATTTTTACCAGCTGGTATTTAAAGACAAAGCTTTGAAGGTTAAACTTCAACCTCAAAACATCACTAAAATTCAAAAACTCTGTGAAGAAAAAGGCAGATTTTAATGTGTTTTTCATAATTTCCTGAAGCTTCTTCTAATGGGTTTCTTTCTAGCCCCAGAGTTAGTTTAACCAGCTTACCAGTTTACAAGTGTTTGAAAGCTCTCCTATGTGCCAGCTGAGCTTCATAATGTCCTCCTGGTCACTGCTGTGCACTCCATCTACATTGACCCTCAGCCAGAGGACCACCTCACATCCACATCACCCACTCTCTTTATAAATAAAATAAGGAGAAGGTTGTGTGCAGAATACATATCTTGCCATTGTAGTGGGAAGTTTTATCAAGCCATCTCTTTTGTAGAAAAAAGGTGCTAGGTGCTAAATTTCCAGACAAGTGGTGTGTTTTTTATTGAATACAATAGAAATGCAATAAAACAAGAAAGGACTACAATAAATGCTAAAAATAATGATAATTTAAAATCAAGTCACTCTTACTCACACCAACACTTAAAGACATTTGAAGTGCTGTGAAGCTTTTATCTACCAAGGTGAGCTGTTATCTATTTACGTAGCTGTAAACTTTCTTAAATGTTTGGTGTTTTTTTCTTTTAAAGCAGCTTTGTACTAAATCATGGAAAAAAAATAAGGATGCAAAATGTAGGCATTTATTTTGTCCTGTAAGAGTAAAAACACCCCCAAAAACCCCCTCCAACCTGCCACAGTTTTTAACGCTTGTGCTATTAAGGATCCTGCCCTTTGACACAGAGGCATGAAATACTGAGCAAATGACACATTTATATCCACCCTTTCCACCTCAGGGAGGGGGAGGCAGTCACTCTCTGACCTCCCACTAACCCAGTTCCTTCATCTGACCACCACCACCGCCAGTTTTCTTTCAAAACCCCCATCCCATCCCCATCCCACCTGCCCATCCTCACCTGTCCTTTCTGTGACCTTCCGTCTGTCAAAATCCCTGACATCTAATTCCCAATCTCATTCTTCCCCTCACTGCTCTCGTTAATTTGCTTCTCCTCTCATTTCTGCCCAGTTTATCTTTAACCCTTGGCTACCATTTTCCCCTCTCAATACTGTGTGTTAAAGCATCCAGCTCTGCCTTATTCCTGGCATATATGTCAGCCATGTGGCTCCACAGAAGAAATCTCAGGACCACTCAGGGACCCGTTGCTGGAAATATTTTCTTGTTTTCCCTGCTTTCCTCTGTCACAGTTTGTCACCTGCACACTCAGGTCATATGCCTTCATGCCTTTCTTCAGCGAAGGCACCATCAATTTCTTCTGTCCTCAAAAAACCCTTTTCCTCCCCACAAATAGTCATGTTCTGAACCCTTAAGGCTGCCTGACCTTTCCCCTCTTACTTTGTTCAAACACATAACTTTCCTGAATTCATCCCTGTGAATTTCTTTCACTGAGGTTTCTAATGATCTGGACAGATAACCTGAACTGAGCTTTGTACCTGCCATCAGTCACTTCACTGTGGTAGCTTAAAGTCATTGTAACACTTACCTTAGCTTAAAAAAATATTTTTCCAGCATATGGCCTTGTTTTTTTTATCTTTCCCATGCCCTTCAGTAATTTCCTCTCCTGCTGGTTGTTTTCATGCAATATCTTCATGTATATCTTTTGGTCAATTGTCCATCTATACTCCAGCCTCCAGCCAGCTTATTGTGAGCATTGCATTATTATGGACTCAGGATGAGACTCTCAGTTGCACAGTAAGCTTCTTTTCCTCTTGATTTGCTTTCTTTTTCACCAGAGGTCCTTCCTCTTACCTGAATTTTATTTCTCATAGGGTTTCTTTCCTCTGCTATTCTCCACCCCGTTTTGCAGATACTGTTTCCTGAAATAACAGTACCAGACCTGTGTATGGGGAACAGTAAAGTATTGTGGCATTCCCTGGGAACCTTTGTGGGAAGCTCCTTACAACCAAGGTTCATTCAGGCTTGGAGTGGGGTTCTCTTTGTTATTACTATTTTTTAAGCACACCCCTGCCCCTCAAACCGAATTCCAGGAAGCACAGTGACCCTCCCTTTGTCTCCTGTGCTGGTGTTACATCTGCAGCTCAGCACCACTGCCACCACCTCTGTGACCTGCACGTTGCGGGTCTGTTTAAATCCTGATAATTACTCCCAAAAAACATTTACCCTGGCTGGCCTTTTGTCCCTATTCCAACAGAAAAAACAAGATCTATGTGTTGCTTTCCATTTCACTTATTGTAATCTCTGCTGACACCTCCACCTCCTACCTCAAAGCCCCATGAACAGCAGCTGTCAATATCCCCTTTCTTACCTGTCATGGTGACCTTATTACCTCCTTCTCTGAATCCTTGTGCTGACACCTCTGATTGCCTCTAGCTTAAATTTCTTGCTCCTTTGTCTTCAGGCCTCCCATAACTCTTTTCCTAGTGAAGCAGATTCCTGTTCTTTTTATACTGCTCCCATCTCTTTCTGCTCAGAGATTCTGTTGTTCTCATTTTCCTTTCTCCTTCTCACCCAGCCCCCTCCCCTTGACCTGGGCTGCAAGGACCTCCGTGGTATTGTTGATTACATCCATTAATAAGAAGCCTCAATGCTTTTTTCCTCAGACAAAGGAAGAAAGACTTGGGTTTTTTCTGCACTTCCTCCCATGCCCTGACTAGAGGGACCTTATGGCTTTGCCCTTGGTCACCTTGCCCTTTACTCGTGTGCCCCTGCTTGGTGGCAACTCCTTGCCAAGGTACATGGGCAGCCTTGGGGAGGGAATTCTCTTCCTCTGCACTCCAGGGTCTCTAAGAAGCACTCAGGCAATGTCAAAGGAGTTCTACTAATTAATCATGGCAATTTAGACATACAGATGCCAGGGGTGGTTTTGACTTTGGAGTATTTGTTTGTCTCTAAGGCAAAGCTGATTTCCCTGCTGTCTGCACTGAGTTCTGGCTCAGGACACCACTGCCAAATCTGAGTGATGTTTCCTGAGTTGGAGCCTTTTGTCTCAGTGATGAATGGCTTCCCACAGCTTTGAAGTATGCTAATCATGTCATATATTTTATAGTTTGCTCTATTTGCATTTACAAATCAGGGTTCATTTATGGATGCTCATTTCATTGAGCTAAAATAAATTAATGTTTTTATAGTCTTCTCTTTTATTCTGTTGTTTGGTCACGTTTTGTTTCCTCTTGTACAGAATTGAGTGCCTTAAAACCTTCAAGTAATTTTTAATATATTTGGTCTCTTTTTTTGCATGAACACATGAAAATCAGAGAGAAAGGTCCCAAATTTTCTGAAGCTTCCCTTTCATCCCTCTTCTGCAATAAGGTCTGAAAAAGTCACCTGCAATTTTAGTATTTTGCTGGTAGCTACTCGTATCCCTTTGCTGCCTGAGAGATGTCATGTAACAATATATTGAGCTGCATTTTCTGCTTGGTATCTGAGAAATGTGTGACTTGCAGAGGAGAGGGCTTGGCAGAGCTGCTTCAAGGTGAGCAGTGGGTGCCCGTGCCTGGGCACACACAGCACTGCCAGGAAGCTGTGCACGGGCAGCAAGGACAGTGTGGCTGTCCACTGGCTGGAGAAATCACCTGTGTGCTTCAGTCTGCCACGGATTCCCACTACCCAGTGCCAGACAAAAAACCTGGGCAAATTTCTCCTTTCAGAAGTGGCATCATGCTTGCAGTCCACTCACATTGTCTGTGTTCACCAGGGCAGCAGGATCTTTGAATCTAAGTGTCTGATATTGTGCTATGATGGTCATGCTTTATCAAATTCAAATTTACTAATTTGTTTTAGTTTTTATCTGCATTGAAAAATGTGATTTAAAGGGCTTCGGTGGTAGGTTCCACAGGACTATGTTGAAAACTGATTGTATTTTACAGTGAGAATAGGGTTTGTCTGAGACAAAATAACAATCAGTAGTACCTACTGACAAGCTACTGTTTTTCTTTATATATATGTATGTATATATAATATTAATATTGGTATCTTTATGCTTTGCTGAAGGGCTTAAACAAAACCAATATTATCCCTTCATGGATGCTGTCCAGTTTTCTAGCGCTAATAAAAACCACTAACTCAAAAAGAGTTCCTGGATGAAATTAAGTCACTGGAATAAGTGACTTATGTTTTCTATGCATTTTTTTAATGTATTGAAAATGTTTACAAGAATCTACTAATTTCCTAATTACCTGCACCTCTTTGAAAACTATTCTTCTATCTATGACCCGGGATTTTTAAGATATCAGTCATGTGCTTAGCCACTTTACGGTGCTATTTTGTATTGTTTCCCTCCTTATTTATTAACAGTCATAATTTCCCACTTGTATTTCTTCCCCCTTCACAGCCACAGTGAATTTATAAGAGCCCTTTTGTTCTCTATAATCACTTTAGCTGGCATTAAATCATTCTTCTTTTCTGCTGCCCTTATCTTTTCTCTGCAAGGCTTAACCGATTGTAGCTTTCTTTCATTTTTCCCACTTTCTCTGCCTCCTTTTTCACTTTCATCTGTGAGCAGCTCCTATGGAAACAGTTACCTTCCATCCTGCGTTTTGGAAACTGTTGTTTTCTGCTCCTCAGCTCAGGTTTGCATGCAGAATTTTCGAGCTTTCTTCCGTGCTCCTGTATTTGAATGCTTCTCACCTCACAGTGACTTACAATAACACACATTCAAGAACTGATTTTAATCTGTCAAGTCCTTTGTAAAAATTAATTGATGAATAGTAAAACATTCTCTGACGGTGATCTTGTATCAAATTCTGAGCACTCTGTAGATCTGCCCTGTGCACTGAAGAGTGCATGAAGTAAGTCATGAATATTGCCCTCAGTTCTTCCTTTTATCAGGCAGGTGTGTCCTTAATCCTCAGGGAAGAGCTCAGTCTAACCTGAGTTCAGGGTGAACAGTTGAACAAAAATTTAAGAGAAACTCAGTTCCTTTCAGGAGACGGTGTCCTTTAAAAGCTCAGTTTCAAAGTTGTTTCTGGAGCCACAAATAAGTGCAAACAAGATAAGATGGAGAGAAATGTTCAAATAATTTACCTGCTTCTGTAGTTTTTGATTTCATGTCGAATTGATAACTTGCTTTTTAATGATCTTATCAAGAATGACTTTTAGAGATAAATGCTTTTGAATGGGGATCTGAATGGGCACAGATAGATCCTCTCCAGTATGAATACCTGCCATTCAGACAGGATGAATCGCTTTTCAGAATTGTGCAGTTTCTCTGATCTGTTGCTACCATCGGGAGCAGCCAAAAATACCAATAAAAAGGCAGACTATCTGGGACCATGTCAGAGGACTCTGCCTGTGGCTAACTTCCCAGTTAACTTTCTAACCTTCAGAGGCACTGACCAGCAGAAGAGTCTTCTCATGTTCTTCCTTCTGTGCTGGTTTGATTTTGGACATTCTGAAGAAAAAGTCTTAAAATACAACAAAAATTGCCAACAGCTTTGGAGAAGGAAAGGTAATATAACTCGTTTTTGGCAGAGCCTGCAGAGATTTGGTGTTTTTTTCTTTTTCTTCCACACTGTAGATTTGGGTTTTCTCAACAGCATATGTTTTGGCCAGAGAATTGTTAACCGAGACCACCATCCTAAAAAAAGCTTTCATTTCCTGAACTAAGACAAGCAGCTGAGGCAGCCCTCTGAAGGCAGAGAGGTTTCATCCAACCCTTGGAGAGAGAAGGAGAGAGAGAGGCTCTCAGCCAAGGATATCTCTCTGCAAGTTGGCAGCTGAGCTTAGAAAGGGGCTCCTGGCCCAAAACAAATCCCCTAGTTGTCCCTGCTTGCTGTGCTTTGATTTACATCATGGTGTGGTTGTGCTGAACATGCATGGAGTTCATTTCAGATAAAACTGAACTGAAATGTGCAGTTAAGGGTTGCCCCAACAATGCTCCAGGTGCTAATGGTCATTCTGTACTTGGGGCCATCCCTGAGCCCATCTGAAATCTCAACTCCAGGGCATCGAGTTCTGAAGACCAAACTGGACATTTTGTTTGCAGATCCTTCTGTTCCTTCCACTCTGGAAGACTGAAATTTAGGACAGTCTTATCTAACAAAAATGAACAGGCTTCTAGCCATGGTTTCTTGAGTTCTGAACTTGTAGAATTATTTTGCTTCCAGTGTGCTTTGTGTTTTTCAAACAGTGGGTTTAATATGAGAGAAGTTGCAGAAAGGTTCAGCAGCCCAGAAATAATGCCATATATAGGTATGACAATATTAGTGGTGTTGGGCCAGTCTCTGGGTTTCAGTTGTGTGATATTGTCACTCTTTTGTTGAGGGCAGCAGGTAGTTTCTCTGCAATTTCTGGCCTGAAATGGATGGTTGGGCTTCAGTCAGGAGAGACCGGGCATTTTGTGTAGCAAGTGTACTTTGAGACATGGGATGACTGTCACATCTTCTGTGTGAGATGATAACAAGTTCATTTTTCAGCATGGAGTATTTCCACTGTTGCTGGGAGCAATTGTTTTTCACTGCCTCTGTCAGTGAGTTTTTCACTGGCTCTAACATATTTCAGATCTCATGAGTGGTTTTTCCATCACTGAAGATGTCTGACTACTGTTAGATATTGAAAATTATGACAAGTACCTCACACACAGGGTGCCAGTTTTGGTAGTAGTTGTAACAACACTCCTGCTTGCTACTTAGCAGCAAATTTAGGCATCTTAGTATTACAGTGCTATTTAGCAACTGTACGCCCTCTCGGGGCATACCCACATTTTAAGTACTGCATCCTTTTGGTACTCCTAGGGATCCCATGCCTTGTCTTTCAGCCTCATGCAGACCTCTCAGACACCTTATAACACCTAGAAGCCAATGGCCAGGTAGCAAAAATTCTACTCCAGAATGCTGTTATAGGAGCTGGTTATGAAAAACATCTGCAGAATCTCTCAGATGAGCTGGGGAAAAGAGGGTTTTGCAGGGTAACACAGGGATTGAGGAGATGAGCATGAGCGTGACTCTTACAGGAAGAATGGAGTGATTTTTTTTCCCTAAGATTCTGTTCCATATTAGATGAAACATTCAGCAAAAGGTGTTGCACGAATCCCCAGGGAGATGATGTTTTTCCCTGAATTACCCGGGCATTCTGTGTTTAAAGTCTCTCTAGCTCTGTCTGCTCATTATCAGTAGTTCATGCACAGCTCAGTAGCAGCATGGGATCCCCTGTTTGTGATGTTGGTCTGCATAGCATATCAAGACTTTAGGTGAAATTAGGTTTATGGCATCATCATAAGCTACAGTGCTTCTTTACTAAAAGAGCAGATGATGCTTTCTGGAAGGAAAGAGAGCAGCGACTTTACCTGCTAGCAAAGGCTTTGCTGCCTTTGCCTCTCCTTCTTGTGGCTCTGTTCAGACTAACAAGGAGGTCAGAGCTTAGCCTGGGAGTTAAAAAGTTTTTCAGTGGGACTGTGGGAGAGGGAAGCAACATTACCAGTACTAATGGAGTAAGTATGGAGCAGGTATGTAAGCAAGCTCTTGGCACACCCAGTTTAGCTATTTCACATCAGCATCCTCGCATGCTTTGAGGGAGTCATAGGTAGGAAGCGTCTTGGTGACTGCAGAATACACCTGTGCCAAAGTACCTCAGTATAACTCCACTGGTTCAGGCAGATGTAGTGAAGATTTTAGAATAATGTGCTTTCCTGTAGGTGTGAATCAAAATCCTTTTGTTTCAATCACAATGGACGTTTTGAAAAATAACATTTTTCAGAAACTATTGATTTTTATCGTCTCTGTCACTTTGTGTATCTTTTACAGTTTGACTCTGAAAGAAAACTAGCTTGGTTTTAGTGGAATACCGCTGGGGTTTGGTTATGTTTGCTAGAAATGAGGTGGGAGTCTAGATGTGCACTGGAAAGTTCCATAGGTTTTACTTGCAATTAAATGCACATATAAACTCATTTACATATTTGCAAAGCAAGTGCTCAGAAACCTTGTAAAGAGAGAAAATAAAGACTTCTCTAATAAAGACTTCTCTGTGCCAATTATTTTGATGGTGTTTTCTCAAATTTATATATCTTGCTCAGACCTCAAGAATACATTATTAAGATGCATGTGTTTCTGCTCAGCCAAAAAATTAATCATATTTCAGGGAACAGAATCTAATATATGGAATTCACATGCAGCATCAAAAGTAGCACTTTATGTATCAACCTACTGCCTCAGGGCTCTTGCTTTCTTGCTTTCTCTCTTGCTTTCTCTCTCCCTCTCACCAACTTCTGTCTCACTTTTATTTTTTTTCTTTCCTTTCCACACTTCTGTCCATGTGTACCCAAGAAAGTCAGCTCTGCCCTCTACAAAGCCATTTTATTGTGACTTAGGGGTTCTTCATCTACTGGGAATATGCAGGCTAGCTAATATTCCTTTTGTTTTACAGTTTGAGACAGAACATACCAACTAATATGGGCACAGTGTCAGAGAAGAAGAAGACAAATGAAAAAGTAATAAAAGAAAAGGTATTTTTAGCCCCCACAGAAAAAGCTCATGCAAATATGATAGAGAAAGAAAGGAAGAGAAGAGAAATAAACCAAAATGGACCTTTAAAGAGAGGAATTGTGTAGATGCATATCTTGATTTTCAGGTGTTATTAATGTTTTAATAAATTGGATCTTTTAAAACATGCAAGATTTACAGTTTTCTCATGAACAGAACAATCCAATTATGCAGTTCTTTCCCCACTTTATACTCTCAATAGAGCTCAGCAATAATGTATTTCCTCAATTTAGAAACTTTCTTATTCTTATCTTAAAGATCAATTGTGGTCAGCTTGAAAAAATGTCAAAGCTTAAAATAAGGACAAAGTGGCATACTTTTACTTAAATTTTCTTGAAAGTGCTGCTGGTAAATACTATTTCTCATGGTAATGATAACATATTCCCGAAGGAAAACATTTTACTGCTACAGTGATATTAGTAATATCATCTGACACCTTAACAAGATAGCTATAGATCATTAGTAATTTCACCAGAAATATAAAATACGCTATTGTACTACGAAATGGAAGAAGATAAATCCAAATCAATTTATATACCTTAAAGTTAAAAGTAACTTCTCACAAAGCTTATACTAACAGAAAGAAAGGAAAATTTTATGTGTAATATAAAAGTATATTTACATCATGAAATGTGCCCATACTAACTAACATAAGATTTATTTCTGACATTAATTCAGTAGCCTCACCCCAGCTCAGAAAATCACCACTGATGGAGCTTAACTTTTAACCACATCAGTATTTTGCACTAAAGAACATAAAGTCATTTATCTCTATGTGCTGAGCTTAGAAGAGCCTGAGGACTGAATCTTAAGTTTTGGTAGTGAGTGATGGAACTCCTGAGTTACCAGAAGCAGAAACTGCCCTTAATTCAGACAAAAAAAATTGAAAACCCTGAAAAAATATTAGCAAAAGGAGAAAACTGGGAAAAAAAGTATTGTTCATGCCTCCCAGAAAAGTAATTGTATGGCTTCTGTATGACTATTTTTATTCCCAGCTGTAAGCAGATTTCTTTCAGTGACCCAAGCAGAGTGCAGCTTGTGAACAGCTATTCCCAGCTTTGACCAGCAGCTGAACCAGACCTTAATTGTCTCAGGTTTGGGGTCTTTCACTGCTTCTCACCTGTGGTTTCATCTGAGCTGGGGTGCAGGATGAAGGAGAGTCACGTAGCAGCTCCCACCCTCTTCCGTGGAGCTCAGGGGCCATGCATATGGCAGCCAAGCAGGGAGGGCACTTGCTCTCTTTCCCATCACCTGTACCTGGGGTGGGACTACACAATCTTCTCAACCACAGTAGCTCTGGCCATGCCTGGGAAGATCAGGGAAATCAGAGAAAGTTTGGGACACGTTGTTGGCCACAATCACAAGGCCGCCCAGCGCAGCACAACCAGGGAAGTGCTTCCACAGATATAAAAATGACCACCAAACATGATTGTTTTCTTTTGTTTTCTTTTTTTTTTCCTTTTTTATTTTTTGGGTATGAATCAGCCTAAGTAGTGCCAAGTGCATCACAAAATACAAGACTTTAAAAGCACTGGCACTGCACTATTCCCCTTACTTGATCCCATAAAGCTTAGTCTGGGGATTGCTCACTCCTCATTCTGCATCCTACAGCCTCCTGGATCCATCATAGCAGAGTGGTTTGTGTGGCCCCCTCTTAACATCTGGTACATGGTCACAGTGCAAATGTGCACTGCTGACAGAAATGGCCAGCTGGCAGAGTGTGTGTCTGTGCTTCTGATATTTTGGATTTAGGATGTCTGCTACTCCATCCTTATTCATGGACATGATGACGAGTTTTTCAGAGCCCCTGATAATTTAATATAATATGTTTACTGCGAAACATCTGATGGCTATTACAGAAAATGTCAGATAATTTATTTTCCTTTTTTCCATTAAAAAAAAAAAGGCATTTTATATCAAGAAACATTTCAATAGCTTATAGGCAAATGGATGAAATGCATAAATGCCCAGCCCAAACTCACAGCCCAGAGCAGCGCGGACATGAGCTGAGTAAAACTCTAGTTGCATTTACTAATGCCAGATAATTGACATGATAATAGAAGATTACAGATGTGGGTATTGTTTGTATTCTAACCCTGTTTTCTATGATTTTCACACTGCAAAGACTATTCCAAAAATTATATCCTTCTGGTATTGAGGTTAGTTTTACAAATAGATTGAGATTTGGGAATGACAATTCAAATTAGCACTAAGGTAATGTTCTGAGGGAGGCTGATAAAGCAGATACTGGAAAACCTATTGCATTTCCAATATGATTATAGTAATTTATCCAAGATAACAAAGAAGCATCTCTTTCACTTTTCTGTAATTATTGGAGGGTAAATTTTGTATTGTAAAATACAAAGATTTGTTTTTCCAGTCTTATGATTATAGCAAAAACGCTTACTTGCTTTTAAAATAAAATAGTAAGCTCTAAGAATGTTTTCTAATGAAGAGACACAATATATAATGGCATGATACTTGAATGAGGGGAGTTTATACAAAAAGACTTTGCTTTCTGTGAATCTTTTCATTTACAGGTAAGCATGAGAATTCCTGATGAATTTCAATGAGGTTTTATAGACAAGTAGTTGTTTCAATTTAATAATTCCATTTTTATTTTCAGAGGAACAGAATGGTAAAATAAGCTAAAATAATAGTGGTTGTGTATAGGTGAAAGAAAATGAATTGTTATTCAAAGATATTTCTTTTGGATGAGTCAATTAAATGTGGATGGAAATGAAAAGCTACAATTCAAAAGCATTTTGTGTATTATATTTTCTTTAAAAAGGGAGCCTCTACCTGTAACAAGACAATTTGTAGGAGACAGATCATGGCTTCTGTTATTGTACTCTAGAAGCAATATAGAGGCAGCCACTGTCCTCTCTGTGAGTTCAGGGGCTTCCAGTCTGTGTGTGTGTGGCAAAATATTATCAGCAGTACTTACAAATATTCCATAAGCTAAGAAAGATCAGCTGAGGTTCAAGTGAAAGGAATTTTTGCTTTTAAAAACCTTTGACATAGTGCACGATCCATGTAGGTACAAGAGAGCGATTTATTATTAATAAAACCAATGATATTTTAAACTTCTTTATTTGGGAGTCTGACTGCTTTATCCAGACCTGAATGTTTCTGAGAAAATGTTAGAATTGCTATAAGCATCTTACTTTATAAACAATGTGAATTCTTCCCTCTTTCCACCATCCATCTTCGTCTTGAAATCAAGAGAAGAGGAAGTTTCCCTCTAGTCTGGATTCCCTGTGATATTTCTGGAGCCTTACAGGTTGCCCCAGTCTTGTTCTGCTGTTACCACTGAAATATTATTCTTGGAAAACTGCTTAATTTTGTAATGGTAAACACAAGCAATCCCTTATTTTTTCTCTTCCTACACCAAACCCAACCTATTTTGCATAATGAAAAAAAGGAAAAATGCTGGTTTAGAAGATTCTTGAAATCACAGTTGCAATGAAAACAGGTTAAGTCTTGTGTTTTCTTTGTTGGGATTTTTATCTTCCTTCATATTTTATTTATGGTATTTTGGCTCCCAACTTCTACTCCCATTGGAAATTCCCCAAAATATGCTTTATAAGATGCTGCTGATGGAAGAACTGGCAAGCTCTCTCTCCATTAAATGTTGCCAACAGTATCTTCTCAATCAGAATTTAAGTTTCTTTTGTAAGAAGCAACTGGAAGAACATTTTGAAAAAGTTTTTGTCACAACTCTTTAAGTACAGGGTTAGGTAATGCTGATGCTGTCTGTGCTCTCCTGTGTAATTTTAGGGGAAGCAGGACAGTGGACTGAGAGGCATGAATGTGTTCAATTCTCATTAGTTTTCTGCACTGCAGCTTCCTTCATGCAAATGGCAATTCATGCCTTTTACCTGGCTTTCCCACTTCAACCTAGCACCACCATCAGGACTTTCTTCAGTGTGTCCTCTTCAGCTCCTCTCTTTTACCATGCTCTGATAAAACCCAGGTCTCCTTGCCCTCCTCCCCTCCTGGGAAACACTGGGTAGCTTCAAGACTGCAATTTCTTCCTCTTACCCTCCTAAGAGCTCTGTTTTTCAGCCTGTACCTTGAATTTGGGTTTGAAAAGTGACTTACTGTGTGTCTTGGGTGGAGCATTCCTGATCTGCAGTTCTGTGCATGCCTATGAACTGCAGAGTTGAGTAATTATTGTTGATGGTGGCAGCAATGCCTGTATCTGTACTTGGGGTACAGGAATGGCTGATGGCTCCTTATCTTTAAAGCTGGAAGAAAACTGGATTAATTTAAGAGGACCAGAGTGTCTCATGGCTTTATTCTTGTTGAGGTGGTCAAGCAAAGCTAAATAGATAATGCCACAGTAACTTACAGTTATCTAAAATAACTTTGCTTTGCTGAGATTGAACAGTAATTAAACACAATAGTTAGAGCCTAATGTCTTTGGAAAAAGGTATGGGAATTGTAAAACCCATTTTTAACATCTGAACACTTCCAAGTTAGCTGGAAGCTATCTTTTTTGAGCATCTACTTGGCAATTACTCTGACAAAGCACTCTATTAGCACAGGGGCTGTGTCCAAGTCTAGTATTGGGTTTCAATTCTTATCCAGGAACTCTTGAAGAGCATCATCTTTTCCTCTGAAGAACATCATAATTTCCTTTTAAATCTTTAGGGCTTTAGAGAAGCATCTCATTCTTCAGCCACATATCTCTGTTATTACTAGTCAGGAGCAAATGCTGACATTTACACTGAGTTGCATGCTAGCTTTCCAATCTCAGGAGAATACACTGCAGATGCAGCACAGCATGAGAATTCACTGGAAGACTGTTACTGTCTATAACAACAATACAATACTGTATTCAGGGAAAAGAAAATACTAAATGACACTGCAGTATTTTACTGGAAAACAGGTTTCAGCATTAATTAATTTGGATTTAATACATTTGCAATGGAAGTCTACTTTACATCAAACACAGTGAATATTGAATGATTTAGATGGGGTCAAATTATAAAGCATTGTGATAATTTGCAGTTCTTACTTGTAAATGAAAAGACTTAAGCTTTTCACGCAGTATGCAATCCACTTCAGCCCTTTAATAATGGTAACCTGTGCTTCTTTACACTCCTGGGCTTTTGAAAGGACATAGTTATTCTCCCACCCTTGAATGTTACTTGTGTTGTGTGAGATCTCAGCCAAAATTTTTTTTTTTCTGTCTCACATTTTCCTTGGTGTCTGCTTTGCTGCCTTTTCTCAGCTGTACTCTGGCAGGGAAGGAAATGAGTGCTTCCTTGGAGATGGGATACTGGGTTTTCTCCTTCAGAGAATGAAGTGGAGGGAAGGGGAAAGGAAAGACATGCATTCTTTTCACCTCTGCCTGTGCAGGCTTGCTTTTGTTTCCACACTTGGCCAGGTGAGAGATAAAAACAGAGTTCAAGGCAAAACATCTTAGAGCTTTTAAAATGGTGCTATTGATTTGTACTTTACTTGACTTACATGTAACAATACATGCAGAGCAGACAGGGCACATCCTGCCTGGAACTGACCAGAGCACTTTCTGGTCAGCTCTTTTTCTCAGACTTGTGGTTTCAAGATACTCTTAGTGATATCCATTTTCATAAAGAAAATTCAGTTGAACACCCAGCCCAAACTGTTAAATATGGAAATAATTGTTACCAGAATGCCAAATGTATTAGTAATGAAAGTGGATACATCTTCCAAATTTGGCTCAAGAACTTACACTTTTAGTCAAGTTTAGTTCTAGTATAGGTTCTTCAGATATGCTCATCATCCTATTTTTATTTGAAGTCCATGGCAGTAAATTGGCCAAGGAGAGCTCTTGAAAATCCCATTGGAACTCAAAGAGGAATTAATATTGCAGTTCTGCATCAACAGGAGAAATAAAAACAAAGGAATATATTGTTGGACACTTAAAAATGTTCCCCAAAACTTTCTAATAGAAAGTGTGATAAATGATGTACTCTTCAAGGAATGTGAGTATCTACAGATGGATTTTATTTAACACCAGAAATACAGAACACTGCATACAGAAATGCAACTTTGAACATTGTGATTCGGGAGGGCAATGTGTTTGATTTGTTTTCAGTTTTTTCACTTGTTTCTTGTATCTTGGAAATTCTTAACACCACTGGACAGTAACTTCTCAAGAAATCTGACTAATATAAAGGAAGCAAGCCTGTAAAATTCTTTAATTAAGAAAAAAAAAGAGGCAAAGAAAGTAAACTTAAGGATGAAAGAAATCTCTAAGAGAGCACTGCCAGAAGTTATGCCTGATGGAGCATATCTCCAACAGTTTGATCAGTCAGAAGAAGATTTCAGTACTTTTCTTTGAATCTCATTTTCTCCTTGTTGACTTTACAGCATAGATCCCATAGTCTTTTGCTTTGCCAGTGCTTTGAGATATCCAATCAATGTTTCTGGGTGAATCCAGTCTTTCAGGAAGGACTCTGCCCCTGAGCAGGGGTAGCTGGGGGGCACTCTGGGGCCCAGGGCTGCTGAACAGTGGTGAGCTGTGCCCCATTCATTTCACCTTGTCTGTCTGAATAGGGACTATTTTCCTCTTCTCTGAGAATCTTTGCCCTAAAGTAACTAGGTAGTCATGTCCCAGACTTTCCTGGACATTCCTTCTGGTTTTCCTGACTGGTCCCTTCTCCTTCAGCCTTAATGAGTTGTGCTTCCTTCCTCCCTACCTCCCTGCATCCTAGATTTGGCTTTAAAAAGCCAAAATATTAGCTTCTGTGAAGCCAGTGAATGACCAACCTGTTGTTCTCTTTTCTTCCTCTGTGTGCTGTGGCATAGGGTGCTCAGTGTGTAGCAGCACATCTTCTAGGTGTAGCAAGGAAAGTTAATCACTGCCACACTCACAGATGGAAGACCCTGATTGAAAAAGGAGATGAAAAAAATAAAGGTTGCAGGTTTTTTCACCTAATAAACTGTCATGGCATTTCATTTTAATATCTCTCCCAGTATTCAGCAGTTATGGTTGAGGAGACATTATTTATTTTACTCCCTTTGTCTTCAAGTGCTTATGACTCTTCAGAGGATTTACCTGTGGACTGAAATGTGTTTATAGCAAGGTTTCAAGTGGCTTCACTTAGGTACCTCTTTATACCATGGAAATCTCATTGAACCATCTGCCCTACTGTATAATATTCTTTGACCCTACAATTTTAAGTCATGCTGCACTTGCATTTAGTAACTTAAATTGAGAAATGATGCTGGGAAATATCTTCATTGCTTATGTAAAGTGGTTTAGTTTCAATCATTTGTAACATAATACTGACAACATAGCTGATGGATCTTCATATATGAAAGCCTTTCTCTGTGGTGCCTCAAATACTGAAATTCAATACAGGCATTTGTAGTCCTGAGGACTCTAAACTTCAGATCTCTTGTCTGAACTTCAGGAAAACATGGTCTCATATTTGCCACTAACTTACCTCTCAGCTTTATGTGTAATAGCTGTCTGCTTCTCTTTCAGTCCTTTCCACCTGTTTTACTCCATATAAAATTCCTAGATTGTGTATTTGGCTTAGGATGTAATATGTCACAGGTGGCATGGAGATATGTCTGTGACACTGCAGGTGGTGAATGATGAGGGAACTCAGAAAGCTGGAGAAAAGTCCAACTGAATTCTGTCTTCTCTACACTAGAAGGAGAGACTACCCTTTTCTGTTATTGCCTGAATCATTACGATGCTGGAAGAATACTTTAATCATGCTGTGTTTATCTGTGGGTAAAGGGAAGGCTTCACCTTATCTTTTTTACCATTTGGACTCAATTTGAGAGAGATAAACAATAGAGGAAACTTCCACATATAAATGGACATGTTTTCTCAAATGCACCATCACCTGCTTATAAAGAGCTTCCCATAAATAAAACTTAAAAATATTATTCTAAACCCTATTATGATCCATGCATCATAAGACTGGTTATTTTACCTTTTCATGTAAAATTCAACACTTAGAACCAGAAGCAGCATGTCTCACTTTTCTTGTGGTGTACACAATAGAGCTTGAGGAAAGCTGTCCAATGCTCAGGGCACCTGCAGGCCTGACCCAGGTAAGCTGTGAAGCATGAGAATCCATGGCTGCAGCCTGAGAATTCCTCTCTCTCCCTCTTCCGTTTTGAGTCCTTCTCTGGTTTTTGTTGCCTCCCTGGAGAAGAGGCATGATGGCTGCTCTGGGCCAACTTGAGGAGGTTATGCTGCCATCACAGCATTGCAAGGAAAGGTTTTTCTGGTGTTTGTAGTGCCCTGCCAATGTAAGGCAGCGTAGGAGAAGGCTGCAAGTGTCTGCCCTGTTGCTGAAGCGTGTGGTGAGGATCTCAGCCTGAGCTGGGGAAACCAGAGGAGAAGGAAAATCAGGGAGAGTTGTGTCAGTGTTCCTAGTGGGGAAGGTAGAGGAGAATGAGGGAGTATAATTCTTGCCTAGATTTTAATCAGATTTGTTTGGCCAAAATGGTCATTTACTTCAGCAAAACTGTGGTAGATCCAGGATGGACTGGAGATTGGCACAGTAAAAGAAGCAGTGTGGTGCTAGCTTAAAAGTTGTGCTCCTACAGCACCAAATTACCCACCCAAGTGCCTCTTGGGAGGCATCCAAAATGCTGCCAAAATTATGCCAGATGGAGACCACAAAGCAGCATGGATTATATCCCCAGATTTTTTTTTTTTCCTCTCTAACATCCGTGCTGAGAAAACACTTTTCTCTGAGTTGCACTGAGAGGTGGGAGTGGGAATGGACATGGCTAGGAGTGCATATACTAAAAAAAGAATAAAAATAGCAGTTTAGGGTTTTTTCTTTATCTCAGGAGGAAGCTAAACAGCCTTTTTGGAGTCTGTGAGACTCTAAGTGAAAAGAAGCACAAATTATGTGGGATAATTTAGAAGATTGTGCCTTGAATTTAGTTTGTGACACAACACTAAGACTTTGCAGTAGTTTCCAAAAAGTAGTTCCTCTTTCTCCATTAAGGATACTGGATAATAATGTTATTATCTACATGGTGATTTTCAGCCAAATGTTTTTAATTGCTTTACAGCTGCAAACATCAGGAGTCTCATTGCACCACAGCTGCAGAAAAACATGCTGAGCTCTGGTACATATTTACGTTTATCTTTGAAAAGGAAAACAATTGTGTTTGGATTTCATTTTTGCTACAGAAGAACTAGGTTTGGTGTTTTTCATCTTCTTTTGTTGTCTCTGAACTTTTTTTTTGAATTCTATGTTCTTTTTGCAATAATGGACCAGACAGCACACATTATTAAAAAGGCACTCTAGATTATATAGTGGCATAATAATGTACTCTGGTTTATGCTTTGTTCCCTTTCTAACAGTTCATAACATTCAGTCTAGGGGGTTTTACCACTATTAAGTATAAACTTGACATTTTTGTAAAACTGTCTATTATAACACCAACATTTTGTTCTTACATGGTAATAACAGTCTCAGGATATATCTCTAATGTGTATGTGTAAGGAAAGTTGGATTTTTCTCCATATGGTTTCTTCTTCATTTATCTGCACTGAATTACATCAGGCATTTTATAACCCAGTCATTCAGTCTTGTAAGATTTCTTCAACTTTCCTATTTGCCATCTGTTTTATCACCCTGCCACAACCAGAAAGTCTTTTCACCTTACTGTTCATACCCTTTCCAATCTTTCACGAACAGATTGAGAAACAAGTTTGAACACAGACCCCTCTTGTCCTCAGCTGGGTACATCCTGCTGATCTGAAGGTGACTGTCCATGGTCTAATGTTTTTGGGGGGTTAGCCAACCTTTTCTCCATGTGACCAGCACTTTTGTGCATTAGCTTATTTAAAGTTTTTGATGAAGGCTTTTACCAAATGCACATTTAGGCATCTGGGGATCTCCCTTGTCCACCTGTTCCTTTACTCTTTTAAAGGAACGCAGCAGTTTTCTCTGGTACAGACTCCTTTTGCAAATCATGCTGGCTCTTCCACACTTGTTCTGTGATTTTTTTTTTTTCTGCTATAGTTCTGCTCTTGTAACTGCTTTTTTACTAATTTGCCTGGGAACACTCTACAGGAACCCTAAACAAACTGGGAAACTGCAAGTTTACCAGTCATCTGGTTCCAAGCTTTTGTGTATAAGGAAAGAACCTCTCCCCAGTATTCACAGTAAACACTCAGGCAAAGAAGGCATTTAGTTTTTGTGCCATTTTTGTCTTTTCTGAAAGCTCTTTTTTGCTCTTTGGTCATGGACTATCAGCCATTGTATTTGTGGACAGCGACTTCTACATGACTGTGCATTAAATAATGACTTAAAAAATCTTAATACTATAGTTTTTTGTTTCCCCTTTGCTTCTGTAATAGCCTTCTCTATTCTCAGTCATGTGATCCCTCCTACAGGAGGGATCTTTGACCAAAGAATTTTGGATCTAAAATAATCTGAACTGTAGCAGCCAGATATAAAACCAGTATACGTTTCCATTTTCTCTTTCCATGACTTGTTGAATTCCCTGGGAATATTTGGAGGGTTAAATCCTCAGAATTTTCACTCAGATGATGGGACAGAGGCACTCATGACAGCTGCTGCAGCTGTGAACTCCTAGTTATCTATACTGGGGGGCTGGTTAGAGAGTGCTGGGAGATTCTTGTGCCCTGTGTTCAACTTCCTTCTTAAGCAGCTGAGACACGTTTAAGGCATGTCTCAGCTGCTCAGATGAAGAAGTTGAGAGAGTTTATATTAAGTGTAAATCCCACTCACATAAAAAATGCATTGTTTAATTTTTTATCATAGAAAATATGTAGTAGAAATCTATTGCTAAAAGATGTTAACAATATATTAATAAAATAGTTAAAATATAAATAATACAATTAAAAAATTGTAATACTGAGTGATCATCATTCAAAGAATCTTCTTCAAATGCCATTTAAAAAACTAGGGCCCAAGAACTTTAAGATTCTTTAAAAGATATTTGAAATGTCAGATACAGGAAACACAAATGCTGTAATAGTGAGGAAAGGCTGCAAGAAGTACAACATTCAGGTACTCTGAAAGAGAAGAAATTCTTCCATGTTGAGTGCAGCATTTTTATATCTGTAGTTTGTATTATATTGTACAGTTCTTTGCTTCCAGACACCATCGAAGAGTTAGATCTCAAATGAAGATACTGGGAAGAAGAAGGGAAATGTTACATTTATTTTTAATAACCTAGCTAAAGAATTGTTTGAACCATATATAATAGGTTAGAAAAGGGCTCAAGAGACAGATTCAGAGAATGTCACCATCTTACTTCTCAGATAAAGTAATTTGTGCTCGACTCGGGCAAGAAAATTTGTTTCAGTTCTATAAGACATAAAATACTAACATAAATTTTACCCATGCATGTAGAAAATATGCTCTATTTGCAGTCAGTGCTTCCAAAGACAGATCTACTGACCCACCATTGCCTATAAGTTTAAGGATACATAAAGGAGAGTCTTGTTGCATAATTGCATTTTCATACAATTGCTTCCTTGCTTCAGGTTTGCTACTGTCTTTATTGTCTACATTTGTTTATAGTGAGAATTAGTCCCCTAGTTGGGTTAAAACTGTAAGGTAATTACTATAAGTATAGTGTACAACCACTATAATCCATTTTTATACTATTTCTTACTTATTTTCTTTAAAATTTTTATAATTACTTTTTACACATTCTAAATTCCTTTTTGCAATACCTACCCCAGTCCAGATTCTTCTCCAAAGTATTGGCCGCCAATGTATTCCAACCTAAGTTCCAAGATGGAAGGTGATCTTAAGTTGCTACAAAAATTAGGATGAGGTGAAAAATCTGAGAAAAGAAAGATAAGAGGTGGACAAAGAAAGAATGAAGTTAGGATCATTCACAGATAAAATAGAATAAAATTTCCTTGTCCTCCATCGTAGGTTTTAAATGGCTGGTGGTTTCTACACAATGCTTCTCAAAGATGAACTTTTCAGCCCATTTTGTTTTTATTTTGTATTTTAATACCAACCATTGAATGATGGATCCTTTCAACCACCTTTATTATGCCAGTTCATAGTTATAACAATGAAAATGGGGCTTTGTCAAAGGTGGATTTCTTCTTTGTATCCAAAATCAGAAGATGTACAGAGCCTTACAATAGGGTTGGAAAGAGAGAGGATGAGTAAACTGAGCTGATCACTAAGTCTTACAGTCTTGCCTAATTTTAATGGTCCTTTCCATTTGCTGAAACCTGGTGTCCATCTGAGTAAGTCAAGATGACTGAGGTTAATATGAGAAGAAGAAATGAGTAGGATAAGGAGAGAAAGCACATTTCCTTGGATCCCTCTGGGGTTTCACAGTTCCTGAGCTATTTAAAGGTGGTAGAGCTCAGTCCTGTGTTCCCTCTGCCCTGTGTGCTGAAGGAGCGATCCTAGAGCAGAGTGGTCCTAGCAGCAGTGGTTCATTTGCCCAGCACAGGTTCATTTGCCCAGCACAGGAGCCACTTGTTCTCCCTGTGAAGCCGTGGCTCAGGCATGGACCGTGCAAGAGCCTTGGAAGCCAGCGGCGGGGTTTTGCCTAAGGGCATCAATAAGTGTCGTACTACAGAGTTGGACACAAAGCGATTGGTTTTCTTGTTAATGTGTCGGGTAATGGCTGCTTCCAAAAGCTGCACGAGCTGTGAGGAAAGGAATGAAGTTCTAATGCACGTAAAAGTGTAAAATTGCGTGGCACCAGCAAAAAAACTCATAAAAGACTCATGCTGTTCTAAACAGCGAGTGCTTCTCGCCTGCTTTTTCCCCCCAAACTTTCTAAAAGTACCCAGCTGTGAGAGCTTTTAGTGAGAGTCTAAAGCCTAAATTCACAATAAAGATACTAAGTTTATAATTTGGAATCAGTTTTTAAAATGATAACATGGCCAGTAAACAATGCTGAAAACTGTTATTATGAGGGGCAGCTAAGAGGAGCTACTGAACCTCACCTAAAAGCTTTTCTTCTTGTTTATTTTTAATGCCTGGCACCTTTTATCTGGATCTTGGCACTCCTTTTCATTATCTATTCTTTCTGTATTTTGATCTAACTGAATTAATATTTGCCTTGCCTTTGAAATTTGTGTTCATCTGTTTTACTGTTTTAAAGTCCTGTGGACATCTTATGTATTACAGAATACAGAATTAATATTTTTGAAGTCCTGCAGTGGCACAATTGCAGATTTATCTGTTTGATATCTTAATGTTTCAGACAGCCTCATGTAGAGAGAATGTTTTTCCACAGCCACCAAATCATCAAGGGAATAGCCCTAAACCAGTTTTTATGGGAAACCTGCACATTGTGACATAAATGTAGCAAGAACAGAAAGTTGATTAAGGGACTGCATAATTACCCATCAGTATCCAGTACGATCTCTTTAGAAAAGCTACTAAAATGTACTTAGGAAGCACTAAAAATTGGCTAAATTTCTATGACATTTCTCTGTAGTAATCCTACAAGGGTATGGAAATGTGACTTCTCTAATAATAGGTTCTGTGATCTTTTTGGTATTCTAAAGGTGTGTCAGCTAAATCTTCACATTTCAAAGAGCGCCCTGGAAAAGAAACACTCTTCCTCACAGTGGATATTAAAAATGTCTGTGTTGAGTGCACAAAGCTGAGCTTGGGTGCAGACATGGTGTTTGGGAATTAAACACTTTTAGAGTGTCTCTGGTGCCATTTCACATTGGAGAAGGGAGCTCTTTCAGCCTAATCATGGGGCCCTTTGAGCCAGACTCCTTTAAAGGTGTGCATTGAACCACAGGCCCCAAACATATTTCATAGAGCATTGTGCAGAATGAGGAAGAGGAAAGAAAGTGCTGGCCCATGGGCTGTGCAAGTATCCCCTACAAAGTCTGAGTCTTTTATCTGTCAGGAGAAACAGTGATTTTTTTTTAATTTAATATTGATAAGTGTGACTGGCCTTTGAAGTCGCTATTGAGTCAATACACAGCTCTAGATACAATTCAGGGGCTTTGTTCTTCTCCCCACTTTGTGCAGCAAAAATAGGAACAGGAGTGATCACTTGAATAATGCATGGGGGATAATAATGATATATACAATTAAAATTCAGTATTAGAACATACACTTAAACAGAATCCTTCTTTTAGTGTCCATCTTCACTATTGATTAAACAAGCACTTACGTGCACATTTTGGCGTCAGGACCTGCCATGCTCATCTCGGATCCAATGTATTGTGTGTTTTTCCATGCAGGAATGCACAATGTGATATTTTATACTTTTCTACCATTCTTTTAAGCTATGATTTAGAATTATATAAAAGCAGTGCAGTCAATGTTCATGTAAGCATTAATAAAATGTTTCCCGTTCTGCATTTATTTAGAATTTCCTAACATTTTTATATGAAGGTCAGACCCCAAAAAAATGATTTCCTTTCTGAAGACAGTCCCATTTTTTATAGCTTTCAAAGAAGCTGTCAAACAGTTTACCATAATATTTAAAGATACACCAGCTCTAACTCTTGACTGAAGTGCTAGTTAGGATGCAGGTGGTAAAAAACATTGTGTTCTCCTTGTTCATCCTGTTTCAAGTAGCAAGTGAGTAAACCTCAGCAGATTTTATTTTTGGGGGTATCCCAAAGTAACTGGAAGTTTTTGCAGAGTACTGCTTTGTCAGAGGCTGAGTAATAGCAGGACATAATGCCATTTAAGAAGTAATTCCTGATTCTCTTCAATATTTAAGACATTCCAGTGCTTATCAGCTGCAAATAAGAAGTCGTTGGAAAGCATATGGCATCTGTTGCACACCAGACCATGCATTTTGGTACCAGGGAAATTACAAAATTAAGGGAGGAGCCTGGACATAAAAGCCTCTGTTTCCCACCTATAGCAGATGGTCAGATTTCTAATTTAAAATTTTGTTGGAGTTCTGGCATACTGCCATCTGACTCCACAGCTGCAACAGTGCAATAACTCTGTCACCTCTCTTAGAAAATGTTTCTTGAGAGTAAATTTAATGCCTAGTGAAGTGTTGAATTTACAGCTGCTGGGAGAGAATATAATATGTAAGAGATGGCCGTGAGGCCCTGCTGATTTCCCTCACCTGGTTATGAGTAAGGTTGTGTTTATATGAAACTGTTGTGAACAGCATTTGGGAATTGGAGGGAAGATGTTTCCAGTTATTTGTTTTCACGGGCCTTTCAGTAATCCTGTGTACAAAGAATCGATCAGCAGTGTCAGTGGAGATTTTGCCCAAAGAGCTTGACTGAGGTTATGGAAAACATTCATAATCATTATCATTGCAAGACGACTGTTTTCTGAAAGTTCTCCTTTTGCCTCAGCTCTATCAACATTGCAAATGCTGGTGCAGACAGGCAGTGGTAATGCTGAATCCCTCACCAAATGTTCAACCCACCTATCCCACCTTACTGACTCAGCTGAAGATGGTGGCCCACCCCTGCAGAGCTGCCAGAACAGTTTCCAGGTGTAGCACTGCAAGGGTATTTGTGACATGGGAAATACTTTACTGATTCTCTCTGAGGAAGTCAAAGCAGACTCTTTCAGATAGAAAATGGGTATCAGGCACTACTAACTCAAATTAAATTTTAAATTTGGTTCTGGAGTTAAGACCTTCCTGTTAAGTTAAGACCTGTGACCCAACTTGTCAAGTTTGCTCTGTAGTCTCTCTGCTGTGGAGATCATGCAGACTTTTGCTAATGAAATGTACTTTTTTCTTCAGAAAGTTGTGTACAAGTTTGGCAGGCTCTTCCACTTCTAAAAAGTTAGAAATAAGATTTATGGCAGGTTTACAGTTTTCAGATCTTGCTAGAAGTTCAAAACCTTTGCTGCCCCCATCACCTTCTGATGACAGGTGATGTGCTGACATTTTTGGAAAATGTCAGTTGGGTATTCTAGATACAGCAGGTTTCTCCCCATGTTCAGTCAGCCTTCAGCTACACTGATAGCTGAGCCTTACAGAAGTTGTTTCTTTTACAATTTATGCGAGGAATGGATCAGTTCCTGAAAATCTCGGTTGACTGGAAAGACAGAGGGTGTGAGATGAGGTGTCTCCAGTAGCAAACTGGCCCTGAGTGCACAGGGACACCACCTGCTCTGTCAGAGCATGGAGTGGAGCTGCCAGCATAGGTCCTTTTCCTCACACCCTTGCAAAGACAGTCTGTTCTGAAAAACAGTATCTGTATTTGATTTAAGCCAAACTTACCCTCTTCTTCGCCCCCCTGTCCCACACTCCCTAGGGAAAAGCACATCCCAAAAGCTTGTTCAGGCTTCTTCATATTTTCATGTGTTGCTGCGCGAGAGCCAACCCCCTACAGTGCTATGTTCCTGAACAAACAAGAGTTTTTCCCAGTGGGACTATGAGACACATTTCTGGGTTTGCATTAGGCTCTATCACAGCAGCACAGTTTGAATTCTGAGCAGTGATTATCAGCTATTTGAATACAGCAAATGAGTCCTGCAAGCTGCATTAATACATCAACATACCTCTTTAGTTAGCATTAGTAGCCTTAGTGAGTGAGTATTCATTTTTTTCTCTCATTTTTTAAATTCATCAACATGTACTGCCTAAATGTTTTTGTGCCTGCTCCATTTTTGGTGATCACAATGATTTTCTAGCTGTGGTGTTGAAAATATTTCTATTAAAGGAAAGGTGGTGAGAGTGAGAAAAGATAACCTTGTAGCAAAACAATTGGACAGGGACAAGCTCTATTGTGGCATCCTGCCTTGGCCTCGTGTTGCTGCCTTGGATGAATCCTTCCCTCTATATATACTTTTCTTCCTCATTCACATCCACTGAAAGGGAAATGATATTATCTACTTTTTATCACAATTTGTATGGCTTCTGTGCTTATGCTGTAAGTAATGGGCTGGTTCTACCCATGCCTTTCAGAAAGGAGATCTGATCTTCACTGCACCCTCTAGGTATTTCACATAGCTGCTAATGATAGTAACTGGGAGCAATGAGTAATATCTAAAATTTAAGCTATTTGAAGGCACATTATAGATTTCTGCTATCAAATGATCTTGCAGACAGCAGCATTTTCCCTGTAGAGAGAGAATAATTAAGATTAATACACTATCTGACAACTTTTTGTCAGATATTTTCTGCTGCTTTTAAGGGAAAGTTTCAAGTCTGGGAAATAAACAGTGCTTTAAAAAAATTCTCCACTCCGTAATTCTACACACTTGTAACCAATAGACAGAAGCCTAAGTCAAGTTAATTGTTTTCTGCATAAAAATCAGATGCTCAACAATTGCTTGTGTCCTTGATCCTACAAGCACTTAAGAACATTCTTTGTCTTGCACACGATCAGTTCCACTTAGCTTATTTAGATATCACAAATGCTCAAGGTTAAGTCTCTGTGCAGGCATTTATAGGATTGGAGTCTCAAATTATGTATGCCAAATGACAAAACAACTTTTCAAATAGACTTGTTCCTCAGTGAACACCATTTTGTAGGAAATAGTATTTTTCTAGAAAATTCACCAAAAGACACCAGTTTTTCTTGAGTTTGTGGCTGAGAAATGCAAGGGCTTTCCATTCCAGAAAGTTATCTTCTTCTGTTTTTTTAATGCTAAAGGAAAAATGTTCTCATGAATAGAAAAGCAGGAGGGAAGGAGTAGAAACATAGGAGCCAGCAGTGAACACTGAAAATATTTTTTACTGAAAATATGGGGTTTGAATGCATGTATTTATATTTATATTTATTTTCCATTAAAAAAAAATATTTCTCTTCCCCCCCTCTCCTCCCACCCAAGAAACATACAATTTTTGGCAATCATATATAATGTGTGTAATATGCAGAGCAGGTGTAATAACCTGAGTCGTGCAATATAATCTATGTCAGCATTGTATTGGTTCATCCATTAAAACCTAGCAGTTCCTCCTAAGTGCTTTCCATTATATTTGGGAGATATTTTATTTGTAAAAAATCATTGTTGAATTTATGTAAGTTTTTGAAATAATGGCTCCCAGAAGGTCAGCTCATCCCTACATGACAACCTGGGAGCTGTTCCACAGCTGTGAATACAGTTTCTGTGGAGCTTTCAAGGACCAAGACTCAGCTGCTCTTTAAACATCTCTCTGATGCTGAAACCACAAGAAGAATAAGGGAAAGTGGGGAAGTTAATGACTAATTATAGTTGGCTTTGACTTCCTCCAAATGTCTTTAAAATGAGGTAAAATGATCAAGAAGCCGAGTCACTCCCATAGCTTTGCTTAGTGGAAAGTGTCAATCCACAGAGAGCTCGGTTCTTTTCATGGTAGGACTTAAACATAGATTGGCATGGCCTTGAGAGTGAAGAAAATACGTGGGCTTTGTGGCAAATGGACATACTTCTGATCTGATCAGGTTTCTACTGACTTCAGCCCTTGTTTCAGCAATGACAAAACCCCTCATGATCAGGCCCTTTAAACGTTTCCCTCACTATTGCTCACAGAGACGAGGGCTCCTCTCTCTCTCTCTGCCTCCCAGAGCTCTGCAAGCAGTGATCAGATGACTGATATGGTTATAGAAAGGCTACACCTTCTTGGCATCACAGCACTGCTCACACCAAGGCTTGTTTCTCTTCTGCTGTAGAAAAAATTAAAGTGAGGAGCAGAAACCAGAAGGAGTTCAGGAATCAGCACGAGGATGAGGTCATCCATCAGCTATCCATCCCTCACCTGTATGCAGATGTCATAATTCTGGAGACCAGATAGAACATGACACCTATATTCCAGCTCTTAATCTGGCAAGTTGGTCCCTGGATTCTAAAATCTTTGAGTTTTGTGCAAGGAATGGGATCAGAATTTGACCAGTTTTATTTTCCAACTTAGAAATCAACTTGAGTTACATATGTTACCTGCAGATCAAAGAACAAATTCCCTGCAATGTGTATGGAAGATGATTAGTTGCTTTAGTGTTCATTTTTACCACTATTTTACCTGACTTCAGGTTTTTCAGTAGTATAAATGAGGGCACTGTTGTTTCAATGTCTGAACAGCTTGCCACTCCTCTACAGGCTTAGGGAAATACCAGTCAGACTTACTTCATGAACACGACTGAAGAATTCACTTTGGTTTGTAATTGGCACAGAAAGATTTCCTCAGGACAAGGATTCCTTGGCCAAAGCTACAGCTTCCATGGGAGCACTGTTCTTGCTTGATGTGTTCTTATATGGGCAATGATGCTGGAAAACCGAGAAGCTCCCCAGCTTGGGAAGCAGGGGACAGGAGAGATTGAAGACACTTAGCAAATTGCTTGCAAATGTTTTGGGTATTTGGCCATCTATTCTTCAAACTGAGAGACAGAGAAAGAAAGTAAGAGAACATGAAGGGAACAAGGACAAATAACATTTTCCCACTGACTGTAATTGCACATGTTGCACAACTGTCAAGATTTAACAGTATAATTTACCCAAATGAAAAATTTCCTAGGAGTCCCATTAGTTGTCAAAGGCTGGTGAAGTGTAAGAGCACTATTTTTAAAGTTAACCTACCAAAATAAATCCATTTGTACAGGCATTAGTGTTCAGCAGTACGAGTTTTCCAGTATTCTGCAAATCAATGTGTTTAAAGATTCAAATCTTAATTTCTGAGTCTCAGTATGGCAAGGACCATGACAGTGACATGAGTGGAAAAGAGTCAATAAGAGCCACTTATTTGCATGTGTTTGTGAAAAGAAACACATCACATGTGTTTGTGTTCTTGTTGCATGAGCATTGTCCCAATGACACAGTTTTATTGCCAGCTGGAGCTTAGGCATTATGCAGCCATTCCTTAACTCCCTCTCAATTTCCTCGCAAGCCCTGGTGGAATGTGGAGGGCAATTAAAGTAAAACTTGTACTTTGAGATAAGAACAGTTTAATAATTGAAATTAAAGTACAGTAATAATGGTAAATAATAATGATAATATAAAGGAAAAAAGACAAGTGATGTACAATGCAATTGGTCTTCAATTGATGAATGCCATTGATGGATGCCAGACCTCCCTTCCTGAACCCAGATCAGCCACCCTTCCAGGTAACTCCTCCCATGTTATATATTTGGCATGATGCTCTCTGGTGTGGAATATCCCTTTGGTCAGTTTGGGTCACCTGTCCCAGCTGTGCTCCCTCACAGTTTCTTGTGTACACCTCCTCACTGGCAGGGCATGAGAGAAGGAAAAAAATGTCCTCAGCTTGGGATAAACATGACAAAACCCCAAAACATAAAGTATTATCAACACCATTCTCATTTGGAATCACTGTAACAGCTACTGAGAAGAAGTTAACTCCACCCTAGCTGAATCCAGGACATGCCCCGAATTCCTCCAACTGGCAGTGGAGACATTAGACATTAGACCCCTTTTCTGCAAGCAGCCACTGATTTTCCACTATCTTGTAGGAAGACCAGTGTCCCAGGCCTCTCCTGCAGTCAGATTGGGCTGACTTTGCCCAGTGAGTGCAAAGATTATAGGAAAAAACCAACCTGTCTGGAAAGTTGCAGCTCCTGCACAGCCCTGGTTTCCTTAGAGACTGGAGATTGATAATATATGTTTTCATCAATCTTGCTGTAAATATGCTTGATGAGCGTGTTGGTTTTGTAATACTTTATTGTAATTTTATGTTAAAATATGCAATGACATGCTTACTTTTTTATAATGGCCTTGCATAATCATTGTCAATAAATTTTTGTAGTAAGACATACTCTGCTTTGTAAGCAAGTGTTGAAGTCAGTGTCCTGGATAGCTGCTGACAGAGAAGCACACCAGACCCAGGTCCTGAAGGCCTGATTGCTCTACTGCCTGACCTTGATACAAAAGTGTTTGTGAGAGAGAAAATAATTCCAGGTACCCTGTCTCCAACCAACTGCACAGCTTGTGGAGTTGTACCATTTGATTACATATTCACCTCCAGATTATACAGAATTTCTGAATATTGTCAAAGCTTTTAATGTAAGAAAGAAGTGCATTAACTTTCTCTGCAAGTACTTTTTTTTCCTTGGTGGAAACAGAAATGTACCACCGGCTGCACCCAATATTTTGATGGAGCTGTCATACAAACATTCGTCGCTATGGCACTTTCCCCTACTTTTTTCACACTGAATAGAGTTAGTCTCAGGCACACTAGCAATGTGAATATTGCAGTGTGGGAGACTCTCAGGTTCAAAGCCAGTGTTGTTACCTTGCTGTGTGAGTGCTAGTTGTTAAAAATTGCTGTGGTTTCCTATTGTGTACAAGAATACTAATTGCTTCAGCAGCATGTAGGCATTCAGTTTTCCTCTGCTCAAAAAGAAGACTATGGTGATTTGAAATGTAAAAGTATAATCATCCTAGATAAATTGGACAGCACTTAAGCAATCAAAAGCTAATGCAGTCTTGTAAAAGTAGTTTTAGGGAAATATTTCAAGCTTTATTCACTCAGATAGCATTTTCAAGAGCCAAAGCATGGCTTTATTTTTTCTTTCTGCACAATTGAGCATTAAATATTGCACTGAGACACAGAAAAACAGGTTTTGCTATCCTCTAATACTGCCTAAGATTGTTTTCAAAACAACACATTTGCCATCAGCCACACAAGGCATCCATCAATTGACCAGTTTAAAAAAAATGTGGGAGTATTTGCATGCTGTTAGATTACAGTTGTCTATATTTTTTAGGATAAATTAATTTTAATAATTTTATATATATATATATATAACCTCTTGGCTGTCTCAATGAATTGTTTTCTTTTAATCCAATTTTTTTCAATTCTGAAAAAAATATACCATATAATGCCATGGCAAGGACATTTAAATGACTTTTAACTGGTTTAATTATTTAAACCTTACATTTGTTTTATATTTTCTTGTCTTACATTTTTATTTTTCTCTTTTTCTTCTCTGATTGCCTTTATTTAAAAATTCTTTATGTTATTCTTCTCTTTCAACTCTCCACATTTTTAATTTCATATAATTTTTTTTGCTAAACCGTCACTTCAAATCAGTGGCAACAACCATCTTCAAAGGGAATGTGCAGTGTCTGAAGGGCATCCTTCTTCTCCCTGAATTATGTCCCAGGAGTTTGTCATATTTTCTGTTTTCTTTTCTGAAAAACACAATTTTTCATTTGAACAAGATAGTATGACCTATTCTGTCTCGCTTTGCCTTGTTTGACATAAGCAAGTATTACTTATTTGGACAAGTAATTGCTAATTTTGTCTGAGGGGCTTGTCTGCTCTCTTTTTCTTCACCCGTAACCTATGACAATTTCTGAGAAGAAAATCAGCAAACATAAACTCTACAATGCAAATTATTGTGATTTACATAATCCATGACTGCTGAAACACGAGGACAATAAAATGCTCTGGAAAACATAATGCCGAGGTTTTTCATTAGTTACCAAATGAATGGTAATCTCAGGTTTTGTCAGTGATACGCGCTTGCTTGGGAAACTTGTGGTTCCAATGTTTTGGTAATATTTTGTTCTCTAACTGATGAAACTGGAAAAGCCACTTTCTCCTTTGGCTGCAGTGGCAAAGCCAGCAATGTGCCAAGGCAACAAGGATGGGGAAGGATCAAGGGTCTAGATAAGCAGCCACACAAGGAGTGGCTGAGGTCACTTGGTCCGTTCAGCCTGAGGAAGAGGAAGCTGGTCTGCAGCTTCCTCACAAGGGGGAGCAGAGGGGCAGGCACTGATCTCTTCTCTCTGGTGAACAGTGACAGGACCTGATGGAAAGGCATGAAGCTGTGTCAGGGGAGGCTTAGGTATTTTTAAGGCATTTTTCCTAATATATATCTTTCCTAGCTATTAGGAAGTTCCCATAATTATGCTTTCTGTTCAGAGCCTGGCTGAAACAGCTCTGTAAGCACTTGCATGACTTCCTGCAGGAACGGCTGTTCTGGATATACTTTGAAAGGCTGTGGGATGGAGCTGAGCTTGTAGATTAAGACATCTAAATGTAAATGTTTATGTATAAATGTGTGCATGTGAGCTAAGTGTCTGAACCAATGTCAGAGTCACTGTAGGTGATGGAAATCTGAAGTGACTGAAGCCACTACCAGATGGGATGCTCGTATGTCTGCAAGGGATCGGTAGGATTTACAGGAGAATTGTGCAGTTTTGTTCTGAGCTGGCAGCATGAGGTGAACAGAGGTATTCTAGGGACATCCAAAATACTTCCCTGGATAATCTTTTTTTGCAGTGACACTCAAGCTCACCTGGTTGAAGTGGGCAGGCTCTCCTTGGGAAGCATGAGATCCGAGGCCTGGCTCTGAGTGTCAGCTTTGTTGTGTGGCAAAGGTTGTGACTAGCAGGTAAAGGTTTATTCAAGAGTTTGATTTAAGACTCAGGTTATTACTGTATTTGTCATGTGACCACCTCATTCTATAATTTCCTTTATAAGAGAAAGATTTTGTTAGGTGTTTTTTTTCCCTCATTAAATTCTCCATTCATTTATAAATAATTTGGCAAAACCAGAAAAAAAAAGCCAACAATTTGCCCAAGCCAATCCAGAATCATGAGATTGACTCCCAAAACAGAGCAGGTTGTACGTTTTCTGTTTGTCAGATTTTGCCTTCTTTGACTCTGTTTTGTGGTCCTAAGAGTTCATCCAGTCATAACATCGCTGTCTCCAGTAGACTTTGTGCTCAAACAGATCCTTACACAACATAATTTCTCCTGAGCCCTTTTCCAAGCCAATGTTGACTCAACTCAACTGTTACAGCTTTGGGGATTCTATTAAGCTGTAGAGTTACAGAATTTTTATGAACTCTCCCAGGTCTGTCTGTGTGTAAGTGTCTATATATGACCTTCAGGAGAGGTCATACATCCTAATTTAAAGCTTGGCTTCACAAAGAACAAACTGTTTGGAGGACAGAAAAGCCTTGCCTTTTCTCTCTAATGCAAATGGTGGAAATTGCTTCCCCTTTTTTACCAAACCCCTAGGTCAAGAGCAAAAGGCAACAAGGGGTCCCGACACCTCTACTGTTTGGAATCTTACTCACAGAAAGAGAAAACAGGCAGGCAGAGAGATTTTTCTGAGGAACAGCTGCAATATTCACATGCTCACTTTCATATGGGAAAGGCATTTTCTGGTTCCTTATATCCATTCATCTTTACTATGTACTATTGCCAACCCCAGGAGAAACATGAGTTTTGAAAAAGCAAAGCAAACAGATCTCTCCACCTTAGATTTTACTTTATTCTTGAGGTATCCAGATGGAAACAACCTGTTTGATGTACTTAAAGCTACAAATTTGATTTCATCTTCAGGTTCAGAATTTTGACACATGTAATTTACCTTATAACAATAGCCTCACAGCAAGGAATTTTGAGGTCACAGGAAAAAGCCAATCTACAGCTACTTGTATTGAGCTGTACTTCAAATTCTCTGAAAGGAGTCAAAATGGATAAGGCTTTCCTCATTTTTAGTGACGTAACAAGTTTTCACAATGTGAATTATTTTCAACAGGGAAAAAAAAGACAAACCCAGAAGACCTTGCTGTGGGTCTTTGCAAACTGCTCTGTGCCAGTCAGGCCTTACACAACCAGGAAGTGTGTTGGCTGAACAGATACTAGCAAATCATTTTTAATACCTCATTTCAGGTCTTTGGAGATTAATTTTATCATAAATTTGGAAGCCTGATTTAATTGCGCTAATTATATTTTCTCTTGGGAATTGATGGATTACTACATGGCATATTCTCACTGTGTGTAATGAATCACTCTGAGGCTTTCTCTTATTTATACCTGCCGAAAATCAAGGAAATAAGTTACAATAGGCATTAAAGAAACATGCAAGAATTTAAGCTAAACCATTTGCTACATATTATTGCCCCTCTCATGGATCTGTCCTTACAATGATGATTCCATTCTTCTGGAAATAATCGCAGAAACCCCGTTTTAATTCTCCGTCTGTGGGGAATTCACTTAAAAGAGAGCACATTTCAGACATGCAAGACATCTACAGTTCCTCCTCACATCCGTCTATTAACATCCATCCACCCATCCACATGTATTCATTTTTGAATGGAATGCTGTGGGTGCAGAAGTAATTACAGCCACCACATTTCCCAGTACTTGTGATTCCATCAGATATAATCACGCACATGTTTGGCACCTGATTTCACTGCTGCTGGAATTTGCCACTGAATGGAATAAGGGATTAGGTGACATCCTGTCACAGAATAAAGTTCATCTGTCATGTTCAAGTGCCAATCACCAGGATATTTTTTCTTTTGTACAGCTTTGAAAAATCATGTTTTCTCCTGGTCTCTGCATGACCTTTCCTGCTCAGTGTTCATTTAATGCCATAAAGTTTATAATCAGTATTTATCATTTACGTGGAAAGAAAAACAGTCCATGCCTAAGATGAAGTAACTATTAAAAATACAGTGTGTTTTCTGTCCTCTTAATTCCTTCTGTGCAATCAAAAAAACCCCACAAAAGTATTTTTTCTTCGGGTAAGAGAGGTTCATAAGATCTAATTCTGCAGCCCTATCTTCCTATTCTTTCTTATAGTTTTGTTCTGAAATTTTTCTCTTTCTCTCTGGCTTTTGCAGGCACAGCAATAGCTAAGCTAAGAACAAGTACATCTTGAGCTCAGCCTTGATGCTGAACTGCTATCTGGCCTCTCTTTTCTTTCCCCTCTGCAAAATAGTGAGGTCCCTTGCCCACCACTTTGGTGAAAAGGCTTCTTTCTGGATGTTTCTGTGCCCTCTCCACACTGGGGGAGCAGTAATATTGAGGGAAAGTCTGCACTACACTGCTCAGGCAGTTGGACATTGTGCAGACTCCCAGAAATTCAAGCAGGAGCTGAGCTGCCGAGGGGTTTCTTCTGTCGGTGGGGAGTACGGGGTAGGATGTTGCAAAACACCAGCGTGCTCAGCTGAGAGTTGAGCAGGGGGGACCAACATCTCATTATTTTCCTGACCTGACTAACACAGTATTTTGAAAGCACTATATGCTCTAATTTGACTGTATGGTTATTCCTTTTTAGAACTGCATTTTCTCAAATGTGGTATCACTAAAGGCAGACCTTTCTTTCAGATATGGCAATCATTTCCCCTTAATTAATTTTGATAGTTTGTTCATCTTCATGGAACAGATCTTCATGAAGAGAAAGAAGGGCGCATTTCCTTCAGGAGCGAGTTATGAACACATTAAATTGAAAAGCTGCAATGTTCTGTCACATTAGCTTGGTCCCTACAATGCAGCAGTCACGCTTGATAAGCGGCGACATTAAGAATAACATTAGAGAACACAGGCACGGGGTTGTGATGGCAACCAGGATACCTATCTGCCCATTGTTACAGACATTGCCCTCCTCATTTATGCCTTTGTGAGTGATGGACATACAGAGGGAAAAGAATCAATATGTTTCTCAATTTTTTCTCAAGGTTGACAAATAATATGTGAATTATAACTGGACTTTCCACTGAGCTGTAATCATGTAAATTCAGTGCCGTGGAAAAATACATAATTATGCTATGGTAGATACAGAAGCACTTGGCAAAAGTGATAAAATTTATTAAAGTAATTATTGTTTATTTATTTATTTATATAAACTATATGTGGGCATATAATGTTACATAAACACACAGGAGCAGTTTTCCAGGGCGCCTATCACTGTCATACCAAAGTGCTGATACGGCTCTGAGGAGAAGGCTGATTGCCTGTTTAAGACTCTAAGTGGCAGCAAGGATTATTTTCTTCTGCTTTTGACCTACCTTTCCCCATTTCTGAATGGCTGGTGCTCAGTTCTTTCTTTAAGCCAGTTTTCTGGATAGGGCTTGCTTATTAAAAGTCACAGACATTATTTTAAATCACACTGCTGTCAGTGAATCTCTTTATTGGATCATACTTGCTATAGAGTCCTGAAGGTTTCTGGCTTGAACCTTAGCACAGATACCTTTGAATGATATCCTCTGATTTCACTGCACACTTAACAGTGTTGGGGGATTTTTCCAGAGCCCTTGGTGTTATTTTCACCTTTTCATTGGAATCAATAGTACCAGCACTGTTCCCACACAGCCTGATGAGGTCACATTTAGGCAGACACTAACCACTTCCATTATCCCACTTGTGCTTTCTTTTGCTCTCTTTCCTATATACAATTCAAATCAAATACTTATTCCAAAAGAATATTTTTATTCTCTTAAAACTAGCCTTGGACTGTGATGTCCAAAAAGAGCTTGAAGCTAGTTAGGTGACCTTTGTGCTGGAGCTAGTGCCTATGCAGTGGATGTGTAAAGCCTCTTGGTTTCCCTCTTGCTTAGCTGTGCCTGTGCTGCAAGCTTACAGTGACAGGAGCTGCCACTTATGCTCCATATTTTTATGCACAGAGCTAAGACACAGATCTCTGGTTCATTACTCTGGCTCCTACAGTGCAAGCAAATTATAATAGTTTAAACACAGTTGGGTTTATTTTTAGTCTGAAGGATAACAATGTGGCCATGGCAGAGACTGGAAAACCAGGCAGAGAAATTCTGATGGTTCAGCTTTTCTACTTCCTCAGGACCTTTGTGGAGAGTAAAGCAAAAAGAGCTATCAAGTGAGAAACATGGGGTATAACCTGAGTAAATCTCCTGACTCCTACTAGAAACAACTTCTGTGGAGAAGGGTTTTATACTCTGGTATCCCCATCAAGGGAAACACGGAAGAGAATTTGGGTGATACATGCTTTCCCTGTAACTGTTTATGCAGTGAATCAACATTTAACCACAATCACTCTCCTAACCAGGCAAAGCTGCCTCTGGGGAGCAGGACCTACCCCAGGAGAGGGGCCCAGGGGCAGGGCTGAGCCCATACAGGGCAGCCTGGGGAACAGCTCTGGCATTTTTCCTTTAATTTTTATATATGAGTAAGACATCAGGGGTGCTAAGAGTATTTAAGGACAAGGCAGACCTCAAAATAACTCATCTTACAATTTATTTTCTGTCTTGTTTTTCTATTTTTCTGCAGAGTTAAATGTAAGGGAATCTGACGTAAGAGTGTGTGATGAATCGTCATGTAAATATGGAGGAGTGTGCAAGGAAGAGGGTGATGGCTTGAAATGTGCATGTCAGTTCCAGGTAAGGGCTGCTCACCTTTTTGTTTGCCACTTCTAACAAATCTTTCAGGTGCACTGAAGTATTTGTAGACTCACTGCTTTAAAAAATCCTCTCAGGAACAGGCTTATGGACTCTTACTATAAGCCCCTTTTTCAATGGCACTGATTGGATCAGATAATAGCAGGGTCACCTATAATAACAGTGATCTCTAAGGTTATGAATTAGAACAATGAATTAGTCCTGCTCAGGAAAAAAAAAATGATAAAAATGTCTTCTGAAGTTTTTTAAAAAAGTAAATACCGGGTTCATTTTTTTGTCAGTTTTTGAGCCTTTAGTTTACAGTTTTTGTAACTATCATGGCAATTCTTATCTCCTCCTGCCACCAACTTTTTTAGAGAAAAAGCAATACAGCAGTTCTTCCTTTTCACAGTTTATAGCCTGAACAAATGTATGAAATATTACATGCAAGGCTCATAGTAAAACTGGAAGAGCTGGCAGTGTTATCAGCAAACCCTGGAGTGGGCCGTCTTTCAGTGTTTTAAAAATAATTATGTGTACTCTTTCCAATAAATAATAAATCAAGGGGAACCAAAATAGCAATGGTGTATATATGATCTTACACTGGTTTTGGATTCCAGTGTTTCAGAGCTGGCTTTTGATAGGGTGTTGTTCACCTGTGCTGGGGACATTGTTCTAACTACCTTTTAGAGGGAGAAAAAATTCTTATCAGAAGAGCCTTTATCATCTGTCGCAGTCTGTCTGCAACACTTCTTTATGCAAAATAGTAAAATCAAAGCTCAGTAATGATTAAAAAAGGAAAAAAAATCCCCTGAAATAAATACAACCCTAGGATAATCAAAGGTTTAATTTATTTTCTGTAGGTGGTAAATTTTGTGACTTCCTAATAACCAGGTCTTGAAGACTTAAAAAACAAAAAAGAACTAGGCCATGTGATAAACTGTTACTTTGTTTTGAAGAGTGTGTTTTTTTTACAAAAGTATTGTTTTTAAACTACTTGCATGTTTACTTGTACTTCTTGAAAAATTTATTCTACACTCTTAGGAAAGACGTCTATAAGTGAGAAGATACTGTGTTTTTCAGACATAGCATGTTAAAAATCTTCCTGGAACTCCCAAACTTAATTGAGTTTTCTCAGTTTGCTGCAACTAGCAGCACCAAAATTTCCAGGCAACACACACCCAGCCCAAACTGTTGGGTTCTTCACACGAGGACTATCTGAGAGCTAGCTAATTTTTTTCTGATATTGCAAGGTTTTGAAAGGAAAATAGACATATTTGTGTATAGTGGTTCAACTGAAGAGGAAGATGTGGGAATATCAGCCTGTTGTTCCAGAATTGTGTTTCTTATTCATCTCAGACCTGGATAATTGTGCCACTGGTCCCATCCAGCAAGGCATTTCTTATGTTGTTAAAACCGCAATTTTTAGAAAAATGTATCCCAGCAAGAGAGTTGCAAAATTAAATTGATCCAGGTTGTGGTCAGGTGAGATGTTCCTGCTGGAGGGTAAATCACAGAATCCATGAATATGCTGAGTTGAAAGGGACTCACAAGGGTCATTGGGTCCAGTTCCTCACCCTGCACAGAACACCCCAGGAGACACACCACGTGCCTGAGAGCACTGCCCAATTGCTTCTGGAACTCTGGCAAGATGGTGCTGTGACCACTTCCCTGGAGAGCCTGTTCCAGTGCCCAAACATCCTCTGGGTGAAGAACCATCTCCAGATATCCTGCCTAAACCTCCCCTGACTCAACTTCATGCAGTTTCCTCAGGTCCTGTCATTGGTGACCACAGAGAAGAGATCAGTTTCTGCCCCTCCACTTCCCTCGGTGGGGAAATTGTGACTGCAATGGGTTCAGATCAGGGAAAATGGATGACAAATTTCAGTGTTGTTTGAAACAGCTATATTATTACATGGCAGCAGGATGTAGCCAAAGACTATATTTTGGATGAGTTTTACAAAACTTGAATGAAAAATAGATCCACACCTAGTGAGTGTGTTATGAACCGGGGGGTAGGTAAGATGGGGTGAGGTGTGTGGGGAGAAAGAGGCATCATGGGGCTCTTTTCCAGTCTCAGTAAGAAAGGCTTGACAACATTCAGGTTAAATAAGATAAGAGTATAATAGCACAGAATAGGAAAAGGAGTAAAGTGACAGTGAGCAAATCTTACAACTCATTCAGGAAACTCTGAAATGACGCAGCACTGGATGGATTTTCTCATGGCACACTGTGCCAAGCAGATCCTGTGCAAGAAAAGATGCTCTCCCTTTTGGCCATATGAGGTATTAGAGGACTTCCTCACAAGAAAACAACTTTAATCCTAGAGGGTGCTTACAGGAGAACTTTGAGCTATATTGTACCAAATCCCTAAAGGCTTACCAAAATGTAAAAAAAGAATCCTTTACTTTTAATTTTCTACCCTCAGGGCAGAACCTGCAAATTTAAAACATCACAAAAACTTAAGAAGAATTGAGAATTATCTATTGGAAGTATTGTTCCCGTGAGGAGTGGTCTGTTAATTACTCTCTAGAAATGACTGTAGGACTAATGGCTGTGGTTGAGTGTCTGAGAGCTACTCACTATGGGAAAATACTGCAAAACTGTTAGGAATAATTTTCAGAGCTGGCAGCATGGTTTATTTTTGTCTGTACCTGCTCAGTTCATTCTCAGTTGGTCATCTATGGCAGGATAACAAAGGATTGGAGGGTAATACCTTTCAAAATTACGTTTTAATATTTCAGTATTTTGACCTTTATGTATGTCGAAGCACAAAGAATCTGTTGTGGGAGAGACTCTCATTTGCAATTTGGAGAAGAAACTCTTGTATTTTTAAGTCATTTTAGCTTAACTAAATGTTATTTCTTCATGCACTCTCAGGGATTGACCTATACCAGTTTAATCACAAATTTTGTGTGGTTAAGATATTTGGTAGCTACTCTGTATTTCATTGTTGCTTCTTGATTTTTGTTTCTCGTTGGGTTCTTCTTACATTTGTGTGTTGAAATGCAAAAGGTGCCTGACATTACAGTTACCACTGCATACCTTAAACAGGGCAATATCTCCTTTTCCATGCTGTGAGGCAGGGTTTGGGTCTACAGTTCAGCAGAGGTCCTGCAGCACTCTCAGATGGGGGACAGATGGGTGATCCCAGCATCTTAACGCACATTATGTGTACAAGGGGCTTATAATCCATTTCTCTTTGAATAGAAGAAAAGAGTAAAAAGCAGGTAGCTTCTGCAAAAGCTATTCTGAATGATCAGTTTTTCTTTCTTCCTTTCTTTCTTTATATTTGTATCAAATTCTACTAAATTTAAGATTTAAATTTTTAATGTAGTAATAGAAAAGTATTGCTATAGTTGTCGACCAAGTAAAAGATGCACGATGTTCTTGAATTTAATGAGAATGGCGATCATTTCCACCTCCTTTGTAAGACTGTTCTGACCAAAAAGGTTGGCAAATCTCCCCTTAAGCACTGTTCTCCTTAAATTCTCCTTTGCTCAGTTTCATTCCACTGAGCCTAGTCATACTTTCTTGTGTTATCGTGAAGAAGTTTTCTCCTTCCTCAGTGTTTATCCTTCAAACATTTCTAGATGCCTGACATATTCCCTCTAGCCAGTACAAAGTCCCACCATAGTTATTTTGTGCTTTTAATCATTCCTACTGAATTCCTATGTTCAGTCCATGTGGAGTTAGACTATTATTTCAGTGATCCTAGAGGAATACATATAGTGATACTGAAAAACTAATATATTTCAAATCGTTCTTTAGCAAAAGGAGTTATTAGATGCTGTTAACAACACAACTATCTTCCTGTGTATTAATATGCAGATGAGATTAATCACTTGATTTTTGTATGACTGGGTTATTTTATCATTTCTTTTCCAGTGTCACACAAACTATATTCCAGTTTGTGGATCAAATGGAGACACTTACCAAAATGAATGCTTCCTCAGGAGAGCTGCTTGCAAGCACCAGAAAGAGATAACAATGGTATCAAGAGGACCTTGTTACTCTGGTATGTAAAACATCACTTTGCGTCACTAATGAATGATGTTTTATGGTTAGCTCCAGTTTTATCCTTGATTCCAGCAATTAAAATTTTCATGCTTTTCATAGAATGAAGTAATGTAGAAAGTTCAGGTCCTTTTTAGGAATGGAACCTTTTGCTAGATAAGAAATCTGATATAACTTCTGATATGCTGACAGATTAATAAATAAACATTACAAGTTGAAATTCTTTATCTAAGAAAATAGATTATTGAATGCTTCTGTGCTGCTTATAGAGGAGCCTTGATATTCATCAAAAGGCTTTCAACAAATTTGGAGCAGACTCCATAGTAGCTATTTCTTTAGGCCTTTATTTTTTTGGATATACAGAATTAGTGTGGCATCCAACAAGTGACACTGATCATCCTGACTGCTGCTCTACCTGTATCCAAGGCATCAGCTTTGACTTTGGGTCATTACATTGAATATATGCATAACTTATAAAATCATTCTACCTCACATTTCTAATGAACTTGCCTTTTTTGTCTTTCCACATATTTAAAGCATAGATTTTCCACATTTCAAATACATGGGATGGGTTTTTATTGTCTTGAATATTACAACATGCTCTTAGACACAGAAACTGTAACCACCAGAGGTGCTGTGAACCTCTAGGTGGATTCAAAGCTGATGAGACCAGACACATGGCTGGCTTTCTCAGAATGAAATTAAATGACTCAGTAGTGTCAACAACTGCAATCTTTTGGTACATAAATAATACATACAAAACAGCAAATTGTGGGACATCCCTCATCTTTGGATGCAGAATCATTGCTCAGATTAATCTAAACCAGGTTACATTTCTATGGCGGCCAAAAGTGTGACTGTGGGTCAGGTGCACACTCCTTACTAACTTTATGTTGGTTAATTGCAATGGCAATTCAGAGTTATCAGATTGGAGCTCACTGGTAGCTGTAGAATCTTATCTGGAAATTAGAGTAAATGCACAAGCAGGTACCTAGTCCAAGTCCTCACTGCTGCCAGTCCCAGTTACCCCATTTAAATCCAGCATGGTTCACACAGCTGCTCTAAGGCCTTTGCATCAGAGGCCTATCCTGAGGTCTAACTCATGTTTACTAAGGTCCAAAACAATCTGTGTTGTTGATCCTAATACTGAAGGAAGCCCATGTTTTGTGCCCAGCTCAGAAGCATAATTCCAGCATCATGCAGGCAGATAACTGAATCTACTCTCTTTCCTAATCTCCCATCTGTAAATTATCTCCAGATGCAGCAGAAATAGGAAAAAATAAAATCTACTTTTGGAGGACTCACATATTACAATAACAACACCCAACAAATATGAAGGTTTGAACTGAGGATGTATAAGTAAATAATATCTTTTCGTTTCATGCCTAGGTCATTTTAAGAAATGGGTACACAGCATAAAATTTCTTTATATCACTAAAAATTCTAGGATAATGTTTTAGGAACAACAAAAAGTGTTTGTTTATATATGCATTCTACTAAGAAAAAGAAATTTCAAAATGAAAAATCAATTCTTCTCAGCCTCAGGTTGCTGGAAGCTAATTACTACACTGTTCAGCTAGTATGGGAATTTTTTCAACCTTCCTCTCCTTTGCTTTAAGTCCTACATAAAACCCAGGAAGTGCAGCATAACTTTTAGCACTTAGTGTAACAGATCAAGAAATGTGCTGAAACACAACACTCCAGAAAGTACTGAAAACACCTTTGTGAAGCAGAGGTTCTGATTCAGGCTGCATACTGCACTTACAGTGTTAGTGCAAGTGCCTCGGCAGAGCTGCAGTAGAATGGTACCTGCTGCTCCCTGAGTGTCTGATGTGCTTTGGATGGCATGAAAATACTGGATGATAAAAGCCATCATCAGGAACCTCTCCATGCCCTGACAGCATGTTTGTGTTCTTGATCTGTTACACATATAATGGAGAGACAGATACTCCAATTAAAATATATTTTGTAGACTTCCATTAATTTTTGCTTCTTGCCTCTGACTTTAACATTAAAATGATTTGATCTAGGGCATCACTGGGAGATGAGTACAGATCCACTGGTTTCCTATCAGAGTTTTGTTTTTTCAAAGCAAAGCTTCATCCTGGTGGGAAGCATCCAAGACAATAGGCTGAAATTCCTCCTTAGTGTTGGAACAGCTGTTTAATATTTAAAGTATATCAGACTTCTGAGTCTTATACATGAACAAAATATTTCCCGTTTGCTAGGGATTGATACCTTCTGTAGCTATGGCACCAGAACAGGCTACACTGAGTGATTTAGTCACTAAATCATTATTCTGTTTCTTGGCAGGTAATATTTTGATTAAAATTTTACAGATATAGTTGACTTGAAGCATATTTATTTATCTCTTTTGTCAGAAGGCTGTCAGAGTTGCAATATTCTAAAATAAGCAATGTTTAAAAAAGACTCAATTATAGATGCTTTAGAAATAAACAAAATGCAAGCTTTGACGTTAAAAATGGTTGTTTAGAGAAATGAAAGAGAATATATGGCTGAAATTTTGAGTCTGCATATACAGGTTTTAATATTGATTTTGACTGCTGCCAGATTTATATTATACGTACATGAAAATATAACCACACAATGATGTAGTACTTGATTATACCTGCAGTTTCTAGATGTACTGTATACATTTGGAAGCCACAATCCATTGCTTTCTGTTGGGATTTCTAAGTTAAAAAAAAAAAAAAAAAAAAAAACACCAACTAGAAAAAACCCACAGGAAATATTCTCTTAAGAGTGGTTAAGGTCTTAAGAGGTCTTAAGACCTCTTAAGGGTCCACTTGCCTAATTTGTCAGTGGACTGTTTGCCCTCCTGTTTGTACTTAGCAGTTTGGAGCTGTTCCCCTAAATGGGGAAGAGATGGGTTCAATTTTCATGATCCTTTGAGTTAAAAGCTATCCCTCCTGAATAAAAGAGGTTGCAAGCGTTTTTGGTTTTGGGGAGTTTTTTCTGCCTCTGCACCAAAGCAGACCCAGAATACAGAATTGGCTCCTGATCAGAAAGAACAAAAAAGGAGATTCTGACTGTAGCTGTGTGCTTACAGCATTCAGATGCTGTGTCTGATCCAAGTCCTTCTTTGTGTATTTTATCCAGAAACTCCTTATGGATAAAAGCATCTCACAGCAGCAGCCTGTATATTTGTGTATTAGCACTTTTTTATAGAATCAGAGAATGGTTTCTTTTGGAAGGGACTTTAAAGATAATCCAGTTCCCACCTCACAGCCCTGGGTAGAGATATCTTCCACTAGACCAATTTGTTCTGGGCTCCATCCAGCCTGGCCTTGAACATCTTGAAGGAACAGCCACCTATTTGGAAAAGGATGGCTTAAGTAAAGACAGAGGTCAATCACTCCTCCTCTAATTACTGGCCAGTGGCTGGGGGAATGCTGCTTGTGCCCAGCATCTTCCTTCTTTGAGCATCTTTCCTGACAGATCTTGGTGCATGAAGGCAGCTTTTGAAAACCCTGAATTCTTTAAGGGCCTGAAAAAGGGAGGGCTGCTTGTCCAAGTAAGTTGGAAAAAAATGCTACTCTTTTAACCAGCAGCTGCCTGGGAAAATCTAGCCAAGGCCCAGGAAAAGAAAAAAAAGCAGGAACACCAGCTTAGTTTAGCATGGTTACCCTGGAGACAAGAGTCCTAGCATAGCTCCCAGGGAAAAGTTGAAAATGATACAGTGTTATTGAGAATGACACTTTTTCTTTTTTTTTTTAATCCTTTTTGAGCACTGAAAGGCCAGAGAAGTAGAAATGAATCTATCCTGCTGCTGTGATGTCCTGCCAAGTGGACTTCGTGTATATTAAACCGATGACCTGTAGAGATGGGTGTTCTGGACATCAGCTCCATGATTTCCAGGGTGCTTTCCACATGTAGTACCTGTCCTGCCCCACACACACACAGGATTCAGCCAGAGCCCCTCACACTGGAGCTGAGCAGCATTTCTCACCTCAGGGGACAGCAGTCAGAGAGTGAGAGCTGAAAATAAAGACACAGAGAAAGTCAAGCTTCTTTGACCTTTGTCCTTTGTCTTCTCTATTATATGGTGAACTTGATCATACTTTTATGTCAGCTTCCTCTCTCCCAAAACAGGTTATGACACAATTTTGCCACCACAAATAATCCTATATATTAATTCATATAAGTAAATTATGCTCCTTCAGATTTCTTAGTGAAACAATACTGCATCCTAAGGCATATTTCTCAGTGACTCAACAATGACATTTTATGTGGGGTTGTCTGTTTGTCAGTGAGGTAAGTTATTGTTGATGGAAAAAGGAAACTTCTGGTTTTTGTGTTAATTTCTATAAGGTTCTAAGCCCAGTCTATTAGACACCAAATAATGGTATAAGAGGAAAGAAAGGAAAATTAAGGAGAAAGGAAAACAAATCTCCATTCCTGATATTCCATGTGACAGGAGATTATTTTTAATGTGTGAAGTGACCCAGTAATGTGGAATTTCACACATTCATCCACGCACTAGAGAGAATTATTCTTAGAAATACAGCTTCTTAAAGAAAAGCAGGGGAGGGAACTGAGCAAAAGGAAGGTCTGTTTTTTCCTCTGATGTGAACAATGGCTTCATGTGTGGAAGTAAGATTCCCACTCCTCTCTCTGTCTGGCCCCCTTCTTTCAGTCTTTAGGAAATAAATTCAGCTGCCTTCTCCATCCCCAAAGCAGGCATGAAAGGAGAGGTGTGGGATGAGCAGAATGCGTGCTCTGCTCCTCTCCTCTCCTCTCCTCAGCTTCCAGAGAAGCTAATCTAGTGGGAATGGGAAACAATTCACTGAGAGTACTTGCCATTCCATTCGCTCCTCTCCTCCTCCTTTGAGCAAGAAAGGCAGGAGATTTTGTGACTCAGTTCATGTTTAAGGGCTTGTGCTGGCTGGAGCCTGTGCAGAGTGCTGCCCAGCGGGATGAGCCTGCTAAATCCCTGAACACATCCATGGTGCTCTGAGGCAGGGTTGGTTGGCCAGGGGTGGTGAAGAAGCTCAAGCCCTGCTGACACTTGAACTGCTTAGGCAAATGGGATCCAGCTGAAAGCTGTCACTCATCAGATGCTAATCCAGTCAGTCAAATGTCAATGAAATAATGATGCCATTAGAGCATCTTTATACAAAGTGATTGACTCAACTGAGAGAAGCTATTTTGTCATTAGATGGCTTAAATCAACTTTATTTGGAGAAGGAGTTATCTTCTAGAGGTACACCTGCAGCAAGGTGAATTATGTGTTGAAGTACTCACTGAAGTAACACTCCCAGGGCAGAGTGAGGAAAAATAAACATTCCAAAATCCGACTTTGTACTCTTTTGGGTTTAACAAATTTTAATCTCTAACAGTTGAAAAGAGGGTAGGAAAGATATTTGGTTTCAGTATTGAATAATGCTGTTCCTTGAGAAACATCTTGACAGGGAAGAGAAAGACTAGGGCACAGTGAGTATGGATAAAACATATTAAAGGATGCCAGACCTTATGTGGGATGTTTGTTTTTACAGTTGGCTCATGAAATGTAACATCTGTGTAATGTTTTACAGTGACAAGTTCCTGAACAAACAGCTGCTCCTGGAGCAATATTTTCATTTGCTTTCTTTTTTTCCCTCCCACTCTGTTTCTTTTTCAGATAATGGCTCTGGGTCAGGAGAAGGAGGTGAGTACCAAACTCCACTTATCTTTGGTTTTGGTATCTCTTTTGGACTAATGTGTTCCAGTTTTATACACATATATGTACACATGGCTACTGTATACCACATGAATTGAGGGAGAATTGTGGCACTTAAAATAAGCTTAAAGGTTGCAGTGTTATCAGACCCTCTCAGAACAATACTGGTAGAGGAATAGGTTGAAGTGTACATTTCACCAATATTTTTCTTTCAGACTTGACTTATATAATTTTGCATTTGTTACCAGCAATGTAATGTAATATTGAGATCCCTATTTCACCTGTATTTCTTTCCAGAAAAGGACCATTCACAATACCTTATGCTTGGTTAAGCTTGTTGCATAAAATATAGAACAATTGCATTATGAAATCTATTTATATAAAGTATTTTACTAAAGTATTTTTTTCTTCAAAGCTTATATTCAAAGAGGGGATGTAGCACGGGTACTGGTGGTAGTAGAAGTGTTCCCATCTTTGAGCACATCTTAATATTCTTCCAAAGATTAAAAAAGAAATTACTTTAATTCTATCTTTGATATTACTAACAAGAATACATATAGAATGAAAAATATGAGACACAGATATATACAAACACAGAAAAACTGTTTGCTTTAAGTTTTGGTAGTATCAAGGTGTTATGATTCATACCGATGAGACTGAGTTTTGAAGTACTGTAAATCTTGTATAGCTACACAAAAATGTGTTTTTGTGGAAAACCATCTATGGCATCACTGTGCAGCTAAATGTAACAGTTAACTTTTCAAAAACCAGGAGCTAGCTCACTCTTTTTTCCTGTATGGACATGAATGGGGGCATTTTCCTCCCTCTTAATAAGCTGCTATCAGTAAATTCCTGGGCTGCTGCTACCACAGGGCCATTCTCACCTTTGTTTCCCTTTGGGGCAGTGTCCGAAGGAACAATTTTCTGCTCAAACGCTTCCTCTTCTTACCTCCACAGGTAACTTTTCTGATGCATCACACACTTTCCCCAGCTCTGTTTGCTTCTCCTTCCCCCTTCATTATCCACCCTGTTATTCCACTATGACTGCTCCCTGCAAGCCAAGCTTTCTGGCCTTGGTGCTGCTATGAAGTTCTTGTAAGAGACAGATGACAGTAATTTAGTCCATGTTTCACTTTTATTTTTAGAACAGTTTTAGAAAAGTTTGAATGCCGTTGAGATTAGTTGGGTTTGGGGTTTTTTTTCAGTACTTTCTAACTGCCTACAAAAATCTTGGTTACAGTCCCTTGTAAATGTTACTGTGTTGATCTGGAAGAGATTGGCAGCCAGCTGATAGATGTCAGGATCCTTTGGGTAACTTTAAGAGCAGTTTGGAAAAACGTAGGCCAGAACATGCTATGTTTTGTTGGCTGCTCACTGAAGAGTTGAAAGGGCAGGAGGACTTGGGGCAGGAGGCTGAACACAAATCCACCTGTGAGGGCAAGAGAGAGCCACATGGGTTTTTCTTTGTCATTGCTGTTCTTTTTGTTCTCACTTGAAATGTTCACTGAGCCTGGGACAAAGAGCTGGGGAAGAAGGATTCGTGGAAAGCCTTTGTTAGCTGGGGCTGAGCATGCCAGTGCATTTGAATTATTTATGCAAAATAGAATGCCATCGGCTTAGCAGGCTTGGTGGTCCCTGGATACCTTGCAGAAGTAGTTGGTGCATTGTCTTGGGAGGTGGAATATGTAGATTCAGTTCACTTTAGGCAGAAGGAATTGATTCTGGCTCCCTTGGCCCTAGGTGAGTTTCTGCACTGCCTGGGTATTGAATTAAGAAGGAACAATGTACCTACTCTGTCCTCCAGCAGTTTTGTGACATTAGGCGTTCATGTATTGGAGTTTCTTCTGAGTGCCTTTGGGCCAACTGAAATGTTCCTTCTTCTGTTCAGTATGAAAACAGTTGGGTTTAGTTCTTAATTTTAGGTTAAGGAAAAAGAACTTTAAGCAATGAGATGCTGAAAATCCTGCTTGCCTCTTCTTCCCTTTTTTTAATATATCTAGGCTATTTGTGACACACTGAATTATTCCTGTCCATGTGCACCATCCTTACTAAACTGGGTGTTAGGTAATACTGCTGTGGGACAGTTGGTTAGTCTTCAGTGTGTTGAGTCATTTTCTGTGTCTGAAAGCAATCCTTCAAGGAATGGAATCCACTGCTGCTTTGGTTATTGAACTCTGCTCTGGCTGAAAATTCAAGGCTATTTTTGTAACTGAAATTAGGGTTTTTTCATAAATCAAGTACCTGTAAAATTGTTACATGAAAACATTTAAACCTGAAAAGTCTTTACTACAAGCTAAGGGAGTTTAGAAGCAAAACCAGACTTCTAGAAGGGTGTTGGATCTATTGAGGATGGAGATGCGTTGTTTGGTATCCAAACAAGAAGAAAGGATAGGAACCCAGGCAGAGGGTGACCTGCAGGGTAGAGGTGCTCCACGGGTCCCTCTGCAGTTCTGCCTCTCTGGTTATTTCAGCTATGGGACTGTCTGCTGCAGAACTGCATCCTGGCCCAGCCTTCCCCCTCTTCTTTTGGAGGAAATCAGGATATACTGAGATATAATAATCACCCATGCTGGAATATTTAATCTCATACTCTTGGATAAGGGCACTCAAATGGGAACTTGATTCCCTGGGGACCCTCTGCACCCTATGGCTTAGGTGCAGCTGCTGCTTGGAAGCACGAGGAAGCTTCAGTGGAAGTGGAAAAACACAAGGATCAGTGAGAGAGAACCAGCAAGCAAGCAAACATACTAGCTTAGAGACTTGTGTTTCCTTCCTAGGATCTGCATTTGTTAATCACAGAATCAGTGTTTGCTGTGTTTCTCAAACATGCAATTAGTGTGATTGTGTATGCACCAGTGATGCCTGCACACACAGAATGGATGAGCACAGCTGCCTGTGTGCATTCAGGGGGCATTCCAAGTCCTGTGCAGATGCACTGTTTGCTGGTGGATTTTCAACTTTGAAAGTACTGGGAAAGCATCCGAGCTGTGCTCTTCAGTTGCTACAGCTCTGGCTGAGACAGTCTCCACTGCTGAAATTAGCTGTTGGCTACATGTTTAGCTAAGATTTGTGCTACTGATTCACACTATTCTTTTTCATTTTCTGTATTTCACTGCAGAACAATTTCATTAATTTGACTTCATGCAGATTCTCCCTCCTACTCCCAAACTGTATGATGTTAATACATTCATTTCTACCTTAAAAAAAAAAAATTAAAAAGAGCAAATTTGACTTAGAAACAAGAGAAAAATCCACAAAAGTCCTCTTTGCCAAAGCTGTTTCAGACAATATCTTGCCTTAGTAGTTATCATGTGCTACAAGAAAAAACACCTAAAGACAATGGAACTGCTGGTTGAGGTTCTCCACAAATCATCTTTATCGTTACAAAGACACTAGGTTTTAGGAAAAGAATTAAGAGTGGGAGAATTTTTTCAGTATGCCTAAATGAGATGAAGTAATATAATTTTTAAGGATGACACAATTGTCTAGCTGCCCTCTGACATTCTGAATGAGCTATTTCCATTTTCTATGCTCTGTTAGCACTGAGTTGTAATAAAATGACCCATTTTTCTAATTTCAGAAGTCTGAAACTTCAATTAGTGTAATAAAAATTGTAGTTATGAAACCAAGCAGTTGATCATTTGTGGCAATGGGTATCCTGAGCCATTTCTAAGAAGAGTATATGATTGTCAATACAGAAATGAGGGAAATGTCGAAAATCTCAGTACTCTACCATTGTTTCATCCCTACAGAAGGCAATGTCAGAGAGCATAGACTCAGACTTTAAAGAGTTGTCTAGCTGGAGTCATGGCTGAAGATGGTGGGATCCTTTAAATTTGCATCTAAGACGTGGGCTTCTCTCTGTATTTTCATATGAATCATTCTGCAATTTCCCTGTTCTGAAGAACACAGTCATAAAATTAGGCCCTTTGTTTAATCAATATTTTGTTAGACTCTGAGGCAGAACTGCAGAAAGAGAAGGTACAGGCTCAGATTTATGTTCATTTCTGCCAGCTGTAAATTGCAACACTATTTGACCTGCTGGATGTATTTCCTCAACTTGTAGAATGGGGCACAAAAAATTATTCTGAGGCTGTCACATGCACATACAATGTAGATTGCCAGCTCACAGCTGTGATGTTGACTTTGTGATACAGTAAGGCCTTTGCAAGAATGTGTTAAAAACCATCAGCATTTGTTAGATACACCACGAAAGAGCTAACAAATGGTAAAGGCTTTTCAAGCCATCCTCTCAGAAACAAATCACTGTCCTAGAAGAGGCAGGTTCTCTGCTCTAGTAATCAACTAACAAGGGTGAGATTTCTAAGTGTCCTACTATGCCTATAACATTAATTTTTCATTCATTTTGTTCAATGTTTGTCTGTATACCTGAGAAAAATGCCCTTTTTGATATTAAAAAGTTGTAATGGTAGTTAGACAGATGGCACCCAATCATTTCAGGCTTTTAAGCTAAGGAAATAACATGCTTGCAATACATATAGCTAAGTTAATTATTATTAAAATAATTTGTTTTGAATTTCTAATCCCTCTGAAATTTAATAGCTGAAGTATCTTGTGATGAACATCTAGCAGATTGCATTTAGTAATTAATAAATTGATATACAGTATGTGCTTTTTAGCAGGCTGCCATCTGTTCCTTCCCCTCACTGGGGACAACACTTATCCAGTAATTGTCACACAGTCAGGGTGGAATAAACACACAATTTAGAGCCTCGAATATTTTCTATTCTAATTTGTAATAGTGCCACTGATTTGTTTTAATGTATTTTAGTATGACTTGCAGAAACTTAATGGTGATTAGCACCCTGGATAGGAGGTAGCATCATGTCTTTTAGCTATTCCTAGAACAGTGTATGACTTAGAAAGATTTAAGTGTGGATTGTCACTGAGTATCCCTTTAGCTTTAAATAACCCTATTTATTGCTGTCAAGATCCTACTTGATGTAGGTAAAATTAACACTGAAATAAAACACGAAAGAATTGCTCTTGTTAAAGCAAATATTCACAAAGGCAGAGGCAAAGGCCCTAAATGTTCAGGCATTCTGTTGGTGGAGACTTATTCTAAGCAGGTTTTTCAGGGATGCTGGAGCATGCTTAGAAGGATGCTGGAGTCAGAGGCACATAAAGACCAAGTCTTTTTACTTCTTACCCAGGATATGTAGCAAATGAGGACAGATTTGTCTCATATATCCTGCACTGGGCCTGCAGAAAGGCGTCCAGTGTGTTCATGAGATTGTGGGACACCTCCCTTGGTATCTGGTGACTTTCATGTCCTCTGTTTTCTACCACCATCTAGTCATGCTTATTTTCCCTGGTGCTTACTCTGAAGCTCCTGTGTCTTCCTTTGAAGAAAAAGGAGTTAGCTGCATTTGAATCAGAGCACTGGAGTGAATGCATACTTGAGTTCTCTAACTGGAGGTTTCTGCAGTGTGAAAGCTGATCCAGTTTTGTAATATGCCAGCTTTTCCTACCATTATCCACAGTGCCATAGGCACAGAAACAAACCAGAAGTTCCAGTTCTCAGGCATGTGAAATCCCTAGCACCTCGCGAGGGTTGTGGTGGTAGCAAGGTTTACTGTGCAGGTCCTCACGTCCTTTGCTTGTAGGTGTACACATTGTCATTGTCATAAGCACTGGGCAGGCCAGTCACCTTGGGTTGTGATTAGGAAATACATCCTCAAACTCCCCTCCTCCAGGCACTTCAGTCATAAGTAGACCAGGCATTCTCCCATCAAGCCTGTAATGCCCATTCTTGCAAAATCCAGTTCCAAAGGCCTTTACTGAGGCGTGCTTGAAGCAGCAGTGTGTGGTCCACACTGCACATGGAAAGATCTTTCAGCCACGTATAGATGTCTGCTGTACCAAGCCAGGCTGTGCTTCTAAGCCAGCTGGGTGGCTGGATAAGAGAGCAGGACTTTCCACACTGCCAAATATTGCTTTTGCATACAATTCCACAGCATGGTCAAGAGAGCTCAAGACTTGCCAAAACTTTGGGAGAGCTAAGGGTAGTGTTGCATTTGCATTAAATATATACTTACAGACAAAAAGAGCAGGCTTGCAGCTTTATTTCAAATTATGGGAACAATCTCCTTTTTAACTAAGTGCATCATTAAAGTTGCCCTAAAAGTTAATGGAATGTAGGATAAGTCACTAAGCTCTGGAGTGAATTGCAGTCCTTAGTGTGCAATTCTGTGGGCTGTGGTATTTTGAGAAGAATTTCTAGTGTTAGCTGTACTGAGGGAATCACAGTCAGAAGCCTTTTTGAGATTAGTTGATCCCATAAGATACAGTAAAAATCATTATGATCCCAAACCAGTTAAGAATTGGTTTTCAGAGGGGCTTTCTGAGACATTCTATCAAGGAATTCTATCCATACATGGCTACATAGGAGTAGCAGCTCCTGCCTCTTCACTGGGAGCAATGATAAATACAAATGTACAGCATAGCTCCCTTCCCAAGGTATGCCTTAGGGCAGACCAAACTTCACCTTGACACAGATGGATGCTTTTGCTTTAAGCCTGATTGAAAGCCCTCAGCACAAACCCAGCCACATTACCATTGTAGGAACACACAAATGAGTTGCTGAGGGAAGCAATTTACTGCTGCTCAGTTCCTCTAGAGCTGCTGTCCATTGGCAGGCTTCTACCCTGCAGCTCCCAAGACATAGCTGGTCATCTTCTGCAGAGGAATAATGACTCAAGGAGAAGTGTTAGGGAGCACAGCTCAGAGAGACCACTGGGAGTCACTGATCCTACCTTTGTGCCTTGTTTTATTTGAAGGACAGAGCATTAATGAGGGGCTGGCCTCAATCATGTAAGGAAACTGAAAAGAGAGGGAAAATGAGCTTTCACTCAACATCAAATTAATATGTCAAGAACAGAATTAATCAAGATATCCACAAAACCAAGAAGAAGAAATTCTGCAATCATCTATACATCAATATTAGAAACTTGCATAATAAACAAGAGAAGCCTGAATTGCTCGTTTGGGAGCATATTTTGACCTAATTGTTATTACTGAAACCTGCTGGGAAGATCCTATTGATTGGAATATTAAAATTAATGCCCACAACCTATGTAGGAACAATCAAATGTGGGGGACAAAGGAGAAGGGAGAGGCAATATGTCAAGGAATATATTGCCTATTGGAAGATGTTTACACGAGAGAAACATGCTTTCAAATATTAATGGTTAACATATTTTAGCAGGATACAGGTGGACAGGTTTGCTACCAATTCAGGTTGAAAAACAATATTCATCTACTCTGTATTGATGGGAAAAGCTGCATTTTCTTGAAGGATTTGTCTTGGTTCCAGCCAGGACCATATCCATTTTTGCAGCAGCCAGGAGGGGGCATGGGCAGGACCCAGAGTTGTTGTGTACCACCTTGCATCATTGATGGGGGCAGGGGAAAGGGAATTTTTTTCTGGAAGGAATGGCTCTTTTCTGGTTGGGGCAGCATGGCTGCAATCAGGTTGGGCTCTGCAGAGAGCATTTTAGCATGTGAATCACTCTCTCTTCTGTGCACTTTCGTTATTAATATTTTTGCTGTTACTGTTCACTTTCATATCTCATTGCTGTCTCCAGTAAATTGTTCTTGCCTCAGCCCATGAGTTTTACCTTTTGTGCCTCCAATTTACCACTCCATCCCACCACCGGGGCAAAGGGGAGGGGAGAGCAGAGACAGTAAGCAGCAGGTGATTTGGAGATTCTTGCTGGGGACTCTGAATGGGGAGTACCATTCCTAACCCACAATAGGACATCAGTCTATATTGTATGCAGTGTCTGATACTGTTGCTGATGAAAAATAATGCAGCTAGTAGTGAAAGATGCTTCTAAACATTGTAGGTGACCGATACACATGAGGTTCAGCTAGTTCTAATCAAGAAAAAAAACAAAAGTCGCCCTTTTTAAAAAACGAACCTAATTTTAAAAGGGAGAGAAAGCAATTTTAGGAAGGGGAATTGAATGGAGAGAGAGAGTGAATTTTACATCAAATAGTTTATAGAAACAATGAACAAGTAGTTGTGGGTTCTGATTCTGAAAATAAAAAGGTGTTGGGGAATTCAGAGGGAGCAGAACTGGAGTTCAAGAGGAATGGTGTGTATGTTGCATGTGGCTGTGTGTGTGTTATGTCTTTTGCTCCATTGCAAAATTGAAATGCTAATAGTGCAGTGGAAGTGCCCAGTAAAGTATTCTGGTTGCATTTGTAGTCAAGTCAGATAGTATAAATGGGGCCTGATGAAATATTTTCGATGTTAGTGGTACCATAGAAGGATATTAAGCACCAAACGTTGAAGAAGTAGTTTGTAACCAACATGTTTGCCAGGTTTGCACCTGAAAGATTTAAAAATTGGTGGTAAGGAATTCTCTAGGCTGTTGATGACTTTTTGTCTCTTTTTCTTCAGTAGAATAATGATAAATAGTATACAAATATTTTCAGAAAAGATAAATGTGATGACTGGGGGGAAAGAGCCTCTCATTCTGGCACCTATGAAAAGCAGAGCAATGAAATAGAAGATGGAAGAATCAACTGAGTACAGAATTCAGTGAGGGAAAAAGTATTAATGCCAGTCACTATGAGTTAATGGAAAACCTTTATTGAGAAAATTACCATTTTTAAAATGATTGTTTCCAAGAAAGGCTTTTGTACAACAGAACATTTTATTTCAGCATACTACCTCAGAGCCATAATCTATCTCATAATAATAAATGGGATCTTTAACCTCTTACAAGTCTGAGTAACTAGAGAGCACGGCACCCACCCAGTGCACATCTAATGTGAAAAAATACTGCAAATCAATAGATCATTAAATGTTAAGGAGTCAGTAGAAAATGAGTGTATTTCTAGAGACTGCTCTTGGCCTCGTGACCCCTTCCACTGGTGACCTGGGAGCAAATTCAGTCAGCACTGCTTTGGTGTGTATGACAGAGAACAGGTCACTGAGCTAACAGGATGCATAAGCAGGCAGGATTTTAATGTCTGAGGATATTTATCTATAATGAGTCCAGGACCTAGGTAATTTTTCCTAAATGTCAGGGAAACATCTCTCCTACAGATTGTTGACCCTGAAAAGTATTCATGGGGGAATAAAGTGGATAATAAAGTAAATATGATTGTCAGTGCAGAAAAATGGTCAAAAAGTAACATAACTGTCGATTGCTTAAAATGAAAAATGTTATAAATGGTATTTGGCTTTGATGACAACTTTTCTGGAACAGTATGTCCAGCTCTTGTACCTGTAACTCCAGAAGGTGTCAACTTGCTGCAAAGGGCATCAAGGGTCATAAGAACAGAAAAAGAAGTGGAAATACCATAAATGAAAGCAGTGCCATTTGTTTAACTTATTCAAACCGTAGGGGATCATTTATTAGCATGGAAAAATGAAATCTGACACTAAAGGACACTTTAAAATGCCAAATATAGGCATAGGAATGTGGCACCTGGAAAGAAGGAGAAATCAAATAAGATGTGCATTTGTAAAGATAAAAGCAAATGACCTCTACTGCAACTTGGTAAGAGTGGTGATAGAATTTCTACAGCAGAAATTTTGTTTGATAGATATTAATCTCTGTCTAAAGCACAGCGTGCTTTAGACAGAAGGCAGTTGCCTTGAGGGTCTCACCTGCACTATTCTTCATGGAAACACAGCTCCACAGGTCAGAGGGAGAGATTCCCTGCAGCCAAGATCCAGGGAAATTAGGAAGAGCTGCTGTGGATTTCTTATTCCTGTTTGTATGTAAGGAATGTAAATGTAGCTGTTCCATTGGCAGTGTTAGATTTGCTGTTGCTACAGCACATAAAGCTGCTGTGAGGAGAGGGATGGAATCACTTTGATCTCCATCCATCCAGCAGCCTTGTGCAGTCAGCTGTGCACCACACCACACTGTGCTACTTAAAGTGGATCTCTACTCCCTCTGCAGATTTCTGTGGGTCTTTTCCTTCCTTTCAAATACTCATCTCCCTCCATTACTTTGTTAAAAATCAAAAATAGGAGTGTCTACTGGTAATGAAACTGTAAGGATATAATTTATTTCTTTTACTTGGTGAAGACTTTTGAGGTCCATGTCAACAGTAAAATTATTGTAGATGTTTTTAGAGTATTTGAGATATTAGTTTTACTTTTTAGGATACATAACATTTCTACCAGATTCTTGTTTAAGATGACTTTTTTCTTTTATTCCTATAGAACTAAACAAAGTACTCTGGAAAATGCACCACAGCATAAATGGCATATGAAAAGAGTCTAATCTCATAGTCAGGAATCAAAAATGGGTGAAAAATGCAAGCAATAACCTTGCATAAGGATATCTGTAATTAAAGAGTGTCACAGAAAATAGCATTTAAATCCCCAGTACCTGATATTCAAGGACATCTAAAGGGACAGGGTTTATACATTATCAGTGTCAATTAAGAGTAAATGTGACTGGGACACATGTCAATGCCAGTTATGTGCCTAGTGAAGCAGGAATAAATAAAAATGACTGAAGTAAGAATAAAGGAAGAGCCAATCAATGAAGCATTAGTATTTCCAGGGATGCTTTTCTATCACTGGTACAGTTCTACTAACCTCCAATTGACAGACTTTTAAAAAGGGAGCACTATTAAGGTTAATAGCTTCAGTATACGATAGCTTTATGTTGACAGTATTCCTGAAGGCAAATGGATTTAGGTAAGCAAAAACAGAGCTTTATATGAAAGTCATGCTTTCTGGTTTTTTGGTTTTTGTTTTTTTTATTTTTCAGAGTATGAAGGATCTGGGACAGAAGTTCAGAGAAAACACTCAAAATGTGGAGTTTGCAAATACAGGGCTGAGTGTGATGAAGATGCAGAGAATGTTGGGTATGTAATATTTTCCCTAACATTATCATTGAACAAAAAGGAAAAAATGTTAAAAGTACATTATTATATACTTGTACATGATTATACACTAGTAAGTTTGTCCTAGCAAGTTTGTCCTTACTAACTGAAGCTTTAGTGCCACCCAGTAATATAATAATGTGTTTGATATGTGTCTGTAAAGAGCAAACCGTCTGCAGTTGCAAAGCAGTGGAGCAAAACAACAGAGTTGTACTGGAAAATCTTTAGCTAATATTTTGCAAACAAAGAGCTTTGATTTGGTTTATCTTGACAACAAAACAACTCAAAAACCAAACAGGAATGCAAAATAAATACTGATTATTCAACCCTGAGATTTTTTTCTCTATGTTCTCCTTGTTCATAAAGTGTTACATGCAGTTATTTCCATCAGTTCTAACCTTGGACCTAAACATGAAGTTGAACTGGGGATTTGAGACAGTGAGATCTTCCAAATTCACTGTGGGATTTAGTCTTTTAGATGCACCCAGGGGGAAGTGAATGAAAAATATTAATTATTGTCAAAGTTCAGAACAAATTATCAAGAAACCAGAAGCTTTTAAAGACAATCCATAATGCAGAAGCAGATGCACCTAATTTCCCCTCTTAAGGTACTTGGTTATATTACACCCCAGCTCTTTAGGCTCTGTGTGGCTCTCAGAAAGGACAGAGATACCAGGAAGGAAAAGGCTTCTTCAGACAGCCCCATGAGGCCTTAAGGGGGTTTTAGGGAATTAGAAGAAGTCCTGTCTGCTGATGGGGTTTGTTTCCCAACAGCCTTTGTCCTGGCAGTGGCCACCAGTACGGAATAAGGTGTACTGGGATCTGGGCTGGTGGCAGGCACTGGGGTTGTGACTGCAGACGCAGTGCATGAAGGTGTTGGAGAGACTTGCAAATGGTACCTTTTTGTATCCACAGAGGGAACAGCATCCCAGAATGACAGTGCCTGAACATCACTAATCGGAGAAAACATCACTCTCTCTTTTCTTGCCTTCCAGCTGGAATCCATTTAATGTTAAATACGTCTTAATTGCACAAGGTTTTATTACAGGATACCAGCATGAAGACATCTCAGGCAGTAAAGCAGCTTAGCACTAATATTCAAGACATGTATTCGAGACTAAATAGAATATAGAATAGAATACAAGGGAAAGCAAAATGGTAATAGTGCTCATGAATATTAGCATGATACTTCACATTTCATAAAATGCCACAGTCCTGAAGCTGGCTTGCTCTTTCCAGGAGGGAGATAAATTAACTAGAGCTGGTTTTTGGAATACGAATAATCTTTTGGGATATTGCCTTGGTCTGCTTCATTTATGACTGGAAAGATGGTATAGATGAGCTATACACACACACACACACACACACACACACACACATATAGATATATATATATATATATATACACACACATACACACACACATATATATGTGTTTGCTATATGCACTGAAATGTGCTTTTGGCTTTGGAAAATAAATCCTGAAGTATTCAACTTCAGTAAAATCTTGCCTAGTCTTTCTGCACTTGTAGAGCTGACATTCCTGCAGCTATATGGTATTTATAAGAAAATTAGGATAAAGCTGAGGAGAGCAGAAGATTTATTCTCTACATCCCACTCATATAAAATGAAACCAGTTCCCACTTCTTTACTACAGGCAGAGAGTGCCTTTTTGCCCCTAAGATTTCTTTAATTAGTCCTCATTAAAAAAATCAGTGGAAAAAAGAACTTTTATGTAGAAAATGCTTGAAAGTTAGAAAATATTTCCATGTAGATTATTTGCAATTTGTTAGATAGTATTTTTCAATTCTATACAGGAATTTAATATAATTTAATTTTTTTTCCCTGGTGCCTTTAACCATTAAATCAGGCTTCAGTGATATTCACTCTTTAGCCATAGCTAAATCAGGGTCTGTTAGCACAGATTTCCTTCACAAGGCTGATTTTGACAAATCACAAGCAAGTCACAAGCTTGCTGAAGTTGAATATAGGAGTTGGCATATTTTTTCATAAAATCAAAACTGTTATTTACCTGGCAGAAACAAGATGGGATTGAAGTCTTCTGTTTGGGAAGCTTTAGTGGAGCAGCCCTTATATCTGCTTCTACATCTAATTTTTATTCTCTTTCCTGCTGAGTCTCAGTGTGGGGTTTGACATCATAAAATCATATCATGACATATTAAGTTACTGGCAATACAAATAAATTTCATTATGTATAAGCATTGCTAGTCTGAATTATGATTTAAGTCAAATTTGTACTGGATTACAAACACTATCACCCCTAATTATAGCAAATCAGAAAACACCCTTATTTCATTAAAATATTCTGGTTTGATTTTCCTTTTTAAGACATGAGAACAGCCACTGGAACTTTTTGGAGAGTGTGGGTAGTGCCTACTGAACCACAAAGAAAAAGTACATTTGGTTCCATTCATGTAGTTTTATTAGGCCTGGACAGCCCTTGCTTGCACCTTATGATGTTAAGACACTTAACAGAGTGTTCCACATGATAACAGAAAGCATTTAAGGAAGGTTTTGCTCCATTGTAGTAACTGGATGAGTTAGCTGAACTGTCCCCTAATGTTAAGTAGATAATCTCAAGCCATATTTGTGATACAAACAGTAAACACACAGTTATGAATTTTTTTGACCTCTTTTCCAAGCTGGGCAATCTGAGACTGTTACAAACATCAGCTCCTTCTGCTCCAACTGCTCTTGAGAAGAAAAATTGTATCTTTACTCCTCATTTATCAATATGGAAATTAATTTATGGGTAAAATGTTTAGTGAATTGGTGGGAGGGGTGCCACACATGCCACTGCATGTTGCATGGTTTGAGGTAAAGGAGCTGGAACTAATGAGGAATCCCAGGACTTCCCAAGATTCCAGCTGCAATAGCCTAGCGAGCAAAATAGGCAAACTTTCTCCTAATAATGGAAAAATCCCACTAAAGACCCTTTTATTCCCTGCAGAATGTGGTTTGTGTTTTGGATCTAGAAAGCTGTGGGATCCTATACAAAAAATGGGGGTACCTGATCCTTTCAGTGAAAACTGTAGGCTGATCCTCACAACAAAGTAGAAGCAAAACCATTTGTCATGTCTTGATTTTTTTGAGTTGAATTTGCAGGTCCTTAGGGTTGTTTGAGCAGGTCCTTTCTTCTCAGTGGTGCACGGTGATGTCGTGAGAGACACATGTCTCAAAGCATGGTAAATTTCAGGTTGTCATAGTGGAAAATGTTTCTACCATGAGGGTGGTTGGACACTCCAACACCGTGTCTGGCACAGAGATGGTCTGAAGTGTACGAGACACAGCCTTGGGACCTACTTCAAGCAGGGGCTGGAATTAGACAATCTCTACATCCCTTACGCCTAAATTAATCTGTGAATCTCTGTAATTACTAATTCTTGGTGCATTTTAACAGCAAATTTCAAGAACATTGGTTGTACAGAGCTGAGATGCCATATTATAAATAAGTGATGCTGATTTTTTGTTGCTCTTAAATTGTATTTTGCCCTTTGAAAAAGTTACAGATTCTTAGTTTTCATGCTTGGTGTTAAAGCATTATGGCTATCTCTTGATCAAAAATGGTACATATGTTTTTATTGCACTAGATCACACATAGTTTGAAGAAATCAGGCTTTGCAAAGGGCTTGAGATTTCTATCTTCACTTTGTTTGATTTTACAAAAACATTATCTGTCTACACAGAAGCAGTAACAATGCATAGAAGACTGAATGCAAAAGTATAAACAACTTCACAATTTCCACTGCCTCTATGAAAAATTTCACCTTTGATTTTAGGTAGAGTGGTTGAGACACAGAAACAGAGTCTGAAGAGAGGTTTGTCTAAACAGCACACTTGGAAAATTTGTATTCAGCTATATGCAAATCAATATATTATTTCTTTATCTAAACCTAGAAAGGAAACAGGTTGAGGAAGCATCACAGAAATATATTTGTCCATATTTTTCTTCTTTTTTCATACAATTTGTAAGTATTTTAAAGAGTTGTTAGTTTGTGGTCAATCTTTTTAAGGGTGTAGACAGTCACTTGTGGATGCACGAGTCTTAAATTATATCAATGCATAACATGTCATTTGCCTGAGCAGTGGTTTTCTGCAGGTCTGATATAACAGGATGCAAAGAACAGTATTCACACAGCTTGGGTGGGACTTTCTTCCCATTTAGTGACAAAACTGAAACTTGTTGTATATATCATGGGAAAAGCTGCTGCCTGACACCATTCGATGTCTGCCTTTCTCCTCTGACTGTCAAATGTCTCTCTGGACAGAAGCTTCCTCCTCTTGTTGAAAAGACAACATATTATGCATACTGGTGCAAAATGTGTGCACAAGAGGTTGGTAGACTTATATATGCTTGTGTGAAAAGGTGGCCAGAAGCCCAAAAACATAGGTGGTATGAATGTGGTTGTGTGTTTTCTGCTGGAATTTTGAATTAGAAATGCAGTTGTGTTGAGAAGTGGACATGGAGGTGGCAGCACAAACCTTGGGACCACATAGAGTGGATGGGGTAAATTCTGTAGGTCACCATCACAAACATATGTGGTTTGCTCTTTATATACTCTCTGGTATCCAGACTTTTTCTTAGCACACACTGGGCTTTTCAGTTCTACTGACTGTTCATGAGATAAAGAGACCATCCTATTGGTACACAAGCAAAAGATAGGATCTCTAGAGGGTCTGCACTCCTGCCCTGCACTGCAACCGGGGATATTTCATTCATGTGAGCTGAAAATTTTCTCCAGGAGAGCTCTGACCATCTCCATGAAGAAAGATTTCACAGCTGGGCGTATCTATTCAAGGGCTTAACTTCTCTCACTTTGGAATAATTTCCTGGAGTTCAATCAGAATTTCTTTCTTTGCGGCTTGCAACGGTTGCCTTTCTTCTCTTGGCTATACCTCTGACAAGAGCCTCATTCTCCTCTTCTCAATAACCCCTCTTGGGGTGCTGGTGACAGCAGCCACTTCCTTAGCCTTCTCTTCTCCAGGCTGAAGAGGTGCATTGCCCCCAGCCCTTCCTCACAACAGCCCACACTCCATCCCTCTACCCATTGCAGCCTCTCCAGTTTCTCGGATTATTTGGTGTTATTGGGGGTCCCAAAACAGGATAGAGTACTTCACACAGGACCTCATGAGTGCTGAATGGAGGACAAGAGTCACTTCCCTTGCTCTGCAGGTGGCCCTCCTCTGATGCAGCCTCCCAGCCTGCCGCTCCCCTGGACCCTCAGGTCCTTTTCTGCAGAGCTGCCTCCCTGCTGGTCCACCCACAGTCTGTCCTATGGCAGTGTGATGGATGTCCTGCCATCTTCAGACCTCTGGAGGTTCCACCATCTCACCATTTTGTCAAGGCCCCACTTGAGTTTTTATTTTTTTTTTTCCTGTCTTTGATAAGGAAATCATTAACTTAAAAATAGCCTCACTGTATAAATTAAAATTTATCATGTTCTACCTATTTTTTAACAGATGAAATATGGAAATGAGATTCTGAGCACATTCAGTCTTTTTTTCTTAATAAGTGTACTATGCTGTCAAAGATATGTTTTGACTTACAATGTAGATTTTCAAGAAAGATTGACAGCTGATCCCCATGTAGACCTTTTGAGATTAACATTTTATGATATTTACTTTGGAAAGCAAAGGTGCCTCAGCAATACATAGATTCAAATGGCCTATAATTTACATAGTGTCTGTCTTCACAAAGGCCAAACCAGAATTTCAGAAGTCTTAGTATTAACAGTTAGAAATGCCAGTGTGGACATTTCAAGGTCCTAGTCTCAGCCTTGTCTATATAATTTGTCCTCCAGAGGAAGATTTGGCCTGCTTGAAGTTTGTCCTGCAAGTTTATACTTACCTCTTTTGACCACTTTTTCATTTACCAACTTTTTAAATTAACTTTTTACGGTATGATATTGTATATAGGTATTCATAAGGAAGGGTATCTAAATCCTGTGTAAATGCAATTCACAGCTTTCTGATCCAACAGAAAAAAGAAAACCTAAGTACTTGTGTGCAAAACAAACCATCCAGACAATAGAGAAATCAGCCTAAACAAGGGATTTGAAATTGTGTTTTAGGATTATGAATTATGAAAATCTGGATGCAGGATATTCTGATATGAGAAGAATAGCATAATGATCTTTTCACTAAATTGGCTATTAAGAAATTGAATAGATCCTAGATGGGTAATAATCCAGGTCTGGGTTTTTTTTATGTATAATTTTAGTGTTCTTTGCAGCAGAGTGTTCCAAGTCTTTGAAGGTTCCTATTAATTGATGGTGGAGGGAGGGTTGAGCTGCTTTTGAGAGAGCAAACATCAGTTCACCCTGTATACTGTGAGAAGCTCACTGCAGTAAAGACTAAATTTCTTTGGTGGTCAGAGAGAGCCATGCCATGGAAAGAGGAATGTAGGAAAAGGGGTGTCTGGAAAATAGCTGAAGCTTATGGTATTCAAAAGGTGTTCTGGATTGCTGGGCAGAAGTAAAGACAGAGTGTTATAGCCAGGCACAAAGAAGCTTTGTGGAAATGAAATCTACTTCTCTTGTGCTATAAAGAGATTTTAAAAGACACACCAAAAACCTGATGAAGATTCAACTCTAGTCAAATAGCTAAAAAAATCACTTTAAAATCCAGATTTTCTTAGTTCAGGTTTCATCTGGGAAGAACTGCACACTAGGGAAGAAGCATCAAATTAAAAGTAATCCTTCATTTGGCATGGTTATATTCTTAACTGCAAATGCAACACCCTTGCTATTTCAATTCACCTAAATTTATTCCATCAAGCATACCTTTATCCATCAGTGTGCATTTCACACACTTTGTTTTACTCTAGTGTTTCCATTTTACATTTGTTAGCAGGTGTGCCAGTAAATTGGTGAGTACCTGAGAGTGCTCACTGTTGTCAGCTACTGGCAAGGGATAGCAAGCAGCACTCCCTGTGAGGCCAGGCCAGAAAAATACATTTATGAGCAAGTCCCAGGTGGGCATAAATGCAGCACCCTGATCTGTTGGTTGGAAATGCCAGTCTCTCCCAGCAGCCAAGCCTGCTCCACAAGTCAGTCATGCTTTTCCTTTCCTTTTTTCCCCTCTTTTTCCTTTGAACCTACCAGGGTTTTTAAGCACACAGAACTTCCAACAGACCACATACACCTTGAAGCCTGAAAACAAAAGGGAGCCTTGAAATGTGTTCTGATCTCTGGGGATCTAATTAATTTGCTAATAGCAGAAAGTGCTCTTACAGCCTGAGCTTGTCACTTCCTTTTACTAAGCACGTTTGCTTTGTTACACCTAGTAGTCCCTAAAAAATGAGTTGTACATCCTCATTTCTTGCTTATTAAAACCACCCAAAAATCTGTTTGGTTTAATTATATCACTTTGTACTTTCTGGAAATTCAAATGCTTTTCTGTTTAACTAATGGTGTTAATGAATGACATGCACACAACTTCTGAAAGCACATTTTCATAGTGAGCTGGTGCTTTTTTTCTTAAGGTGTCAGCTCTCTGATGGCAGGTGACAAAATTCAGGGACTTTTTCTGTATATGCTAGTACATCAGGAAAACATCTGAATATATCCTGTTGACTTTTCTGGGCTAAATGAGAGTAATGATCTGTTGAGGACATTAAACAGGAATCTCCTCCAGCAAGACATCAATTTGGAGCATTAACTACTTGTTTAAACCTTTTGGTTAAACCAATAGGAAGGTTATAATAAAGAAAATGTTCATAAGGCTCTCACTACTTTTATTCCAGTGTGGCTTTTACAACAAGCTTTTCCAGCAAAAATCTGAAGCACTCATTCACTCCTTTCTCATATGAAGCATCAAGCACATTCAAGATGTCCTTATTATACAATTCTGTTGAGTGACTTTACCTTACATGACTAAATCTTTTCTTCTGAATTTTACAGTTAAAGTTTGCTCTCTTCCTGGGTGCCCCTTTTGTGCCTCTCCCACGTGTCTCTGCTCCCCCTTCAAGTTCTCAAACTTTTCCCTCCCTGCCTTTTGTGAGCAGCTCTCTGCATTGTCCTTATGCTCTGTGCTCTCTCCCAGCAGGAGAGAGACTTCAGGGAACAGATTACAATATGAGACTGCAATTTGTGTTCAGTTTCAGTCTTAGCTGTGAAGGAAAACAGTCCTTGGCACCTCTTACATGTTCTCCTGTTTGCAAAGACCTCTGACAAGATTTTTGTCCTTTAAGATACCACTTTTAGCTCATTCCCACTGTCTGCTGTGTCTTCCCACATACTTTGTGTGTTTCTTGCATGGTCTTTGGTATGGTTCAGAGCTGTGGGCTGTTTGGTAGCCTTGAGCTTTGACTTCTGCTTGGCTTTGGCTCCCAAACTGGCTGCTGGGGGAAGCTGGCTTCCATCAAGGGGTTGGTTTTCCTTTCTTCTCAGTACCAAGCTATTATCTGTCCTCTGTAGCTCTCTGACATCAGGATATAACATATTTTCAGTATTTCATACTGGGTTTGTTGGCAGATCTTCCTATACTTTCCTGAGTTGTTCTTCTGTTTCAGCCCGTGATGGTCCTGTCCCCTCACAGGGACTCAAGCTCCAGTTTCAGAGTATTTGATGGGCAGCATCAGAGCAGCAACTTGCTCTCCCATGGTTTTACCCTCCTTCACAAACACTAAGCAGTTAAAAACAAAATTCTTTTCATGTTTGCTGTCAAGAGCAGCACTCCCCATATGTCACTGCTCTCATCTCACAACCTGGCACTTCCTGCAGTCCTGACTGTATTTTTGGTCCAGTGGAAACTGTCTGTGAGAAAGGACAAAATCTGCACCCTATACAGACTCTCTGAAGAGTGCAGGTTTCTAACATGTGCTCCTGGCTCCCTCTCTGCCACCCTGCTGCATCTGTGGAGGCCCTTTTCCCTTCAGACCATTGCTCTCAAGCTGTGTCCTCTCCTTAACTCTTTCTCTTTCAGCCCTCTGAAAGGCTTCTGAGGTTTATCTTGGAATAAGAGTTTCAATTTTTTTTAAGTCCAGTTCAACTGTTCATTACCCCACAGTGGACTTAAATCATCTGCTTTTACATGTCAGACAGCTCTGCCAAGTGACCAGGGACTAACTGGCCAGGGGAAGGCTGGAAGTACCACTTGGCATCAAGGTCCTAGGGAAAGAAGTAGCTAATGGCACCAGGCAGAAGGGGGGGTCAACATGTGAAATTTCTGTACATTGAAGAGTTGGTTAGAGATAAGACTGAGACTGTTGATGAGAAAACCAGGGCCAGAAATTCAGAAGCACCCCTAAAGCATCTGACAATTATGAAAAGTAAGCATTTAATATTACATGTTAAGTCAGAGCACAGCAGAGCATGGGAACATGAGCAGTTTCCAAGAGGTTTCAACTCTAGCCTGTAATGTCACCATAAAGAAGAAAAAGATAGTTTCAAAACCCGCCTTATTTGTGACATGAATGACAAAACTCTACCATAATTACAAAGCTACAGACATCAGATGGTGACTACAGCAGATTTAGGGGAGAACAAAGGTATCTGTCTGCACACAGCCAGTGTCATACAAATGAGGACCAGCTCTTTGCTAGTTTGTGTCAATAAATATGCATGACTGCTGTGCCATAAACCTTTTATTTGTATGTTGTAAACCCTAATAAACCCCTGATTAGTCTTAACAGCATGTGGGAGCAGGTAAACAAAACAGTATTTCCATCCTGGTTCTAAGCTTTACAATCATTACCATTTCTAGTAAGAAAGATTATCATATGTTCATCATATTGATATTTAGAGGCTTCACCAGTACTTGGAAGTAGGTCCCTAAGATGTGTAGAGACATTACTGAGGCAGTTTTTCACTGTCAGTAGATGCACTTAAAACTCTGCACTAGAGATATTCTTCCATCTAGCAACAATTTGAAGTTCACAGGCATGGAAAATTATCTGCAAAATTAACATATTTATACTAATCAACAAAAGGTTCTCATGGAAGAAAGGAAGAGAGAAAAGAATGCTGCCCATCTTCAGTGTTTCTGAAGCATGGAATTTGGTTCTGCTGCAGATTTGTTGCTAGCTTGAGGCATACATTCATCTGTTTAATGGTTTAATTTTATCTGTAACAGTGGGAAAGAACATAAAAGAACTGGTAAGTTGATAGCTTGGACATTTTTCCCCATCCTGTGACTTACAAAAGTGGATCAAGATGAAGCCAGTGGCTACTCCTGGCAGTCAGACCATGTGCCCCTTGTAGAGCTCTGTGCCAAGGAGAGGATCCTGTGCCCACTGCCACCTTCTCAGAAGGTGCAGAGTGACTTTCTCACACACAACATCAGGAAGAGCTTGACTGAGAACTGGACATGGTGCCCAACTTCTCCTCCCCCTCTTTCTGCAATCACACTTTATTTTCCCCATCCCAAAGGTGGAGATGAACTTGCAGAGCAATGTAAAGCATACACAAAAACTTTCATTCAAAAATAGAAGTTCAGTTAGAAAGCAGAATATTGATTAAAATAATCAGGGAGTGTAAGCCATGGAAAGTTGCAAAATTTTCTTCTGCCATCCACATATGTAAAATTTCTGGACTTCTTGCTGGGGCTACAAAAGTATCTAAACATGAGCAGTTCATAGCCCTATCTGACTCTTTGGCTGTCCTACCTGTGTGTAGTTAGGAACCAACTACCTGCTAGGTCTTCACTTTACCTGCTTTCATTTTACAATCCCTAACTGCAAATTGTGTGGAAAATGATTCATCCTAAACAACGAAAATGTCAATGGGATGCAATATGAAATAATTCAGATTGCATAATCCTGTTTTAAATGCAACATAATAGACCTATTGTTAACTTTCAAAGGTATGAATTAAAGTCTTGCTGAAATGACACAGTTAACCAAGTGTATTGAGTCTATACACTCTTTGAAATAGAACTCTTTCTATTGCCTAACAGAAAAAGGAGTCCTTTTTGTTTTTCCCCCTCAAGGATCCTGACACTGAAAAATTTAGAATATTCTTCTAGTTTTGTTCACACTAGAGAATAAACACTACAAACTGGTATATTAATGTAGTAAATCTTCCTAGTAATGTGTTACCACTTTTCAAGGGTATTCTATGAGATTGATACCAGAGTAAAACTACAAGAAAAATTAATATGTTATTGAAAAGCACGGTGAAGCATGTATTCACAGTTTTGTACATTCTGCTCAGAAGCCTGCGATGCCAGTGACTTCTTCAGCATCGTCATGCAGCCTGCTTTCCCCTCCTGGCATTGGTGCATCAGCTTGTGTTTACTCAGAATTTAACATGAGTTAATTTTTGTTTGCTGGATGTCAATTTTGTTTTGCTGTATGCTTCAATTAACAGGTGTGTCTGTAACATAGACTGCAGTGGATACAGTTTTAATCCTGTATGTGCCTCTGATGGGAGTTCCTATAACAATCCGTGCTTTGTCAGAGAAGCATCATGTCTGAGGCAAGAGCAGATTGACATCAGGCACCTCGGGCACTGCTCAGGTAGGATTAATTCTGCTTTTCTGGTGAATGTAAATGATTACATAACTGGGATTGGTAGACTTTCCCTTTTCCATTTTTGGTCAGAAGTCACTGATGCAGTTACCAGTGAACTCATCACCTGTAATTTTGAGTTCCCCACACTACACACAGTGCTGTGTTTTCATTGCCTTTCTTTGTCTGCTGCTACCTGGAAAGACAGGAAAAGCTCTTGGGAAAATCTAAGCAATAATCCAACAGTCCTTACAAGAGGGGGTGGTAAGACAACAGAAGGATGTGTGTGGGAAATCTTCCTTCTTGTTGCTGTGGGCTGCAAAAAATGCTTGCAGTGTGAGTCAGGTTGGGCCCTGATGACACAAACATCGATCCATTATTCTTAAAGGTCTTTTCCAACCAAAGTGATTCTGTAACTTCGTTTTCCACTGTTGGAATGGTCCACTAAAGCCCTCTGTCTGCTGCCTTGTAACTAATCCTGTCCATAATCCTTCAGTTTTGGGGGCTTGCACTTAGGACTTTCTCATGGGAATAACAGCTTTCTACCAACTTTTTGCCAGTTACATCTAGATCCATAACTTGGGCAGCTCCAACACCAAAACAGACAGTCACCAAAATAACCTAGGTCCATACCTCAGAAAAGCTTTTAGTTCAAAACCTAAAGCCTGAAGTGTTGGTCTGGACACCAGGGTTACTCACTGGGTGTGATACCAGCCGGGTTGTGTGGGAGCAACAATATGGGAGTATTTCCAACTTTACTGCCATTTAAAATAGCTCTTTGAATATTATTCTGGCTGATCAGTGCTACACATGTAGTGGTCTGGAAAATATCCTTTTTGTAATAAGTAACCATGCGTGTATTTATCACCTAGAAACAGATGACACAAATGCAGTTGGAAAGAAAGATGATGGCATGCAGTATCGGCCAGAAGTGAAAGGTACAGTGCAGACTTTGTGCTTTTTGGTTAAGACTTCACAAGATGAGAAAATAGAGCATGCAAGTCTCCTCTAGTCTGCCTTACAGCACTGATTCCTGTAACTGAGACAGACCTGTAAACAGCTTCTTCCTTACAGTATGTTGCAAGGCTAGCAGGAAGGTGTGCATGATTTGTAATTTTTGCCTGCTGTACTCCTCTAAGACCCCCAGCTGCTCAGTACCCTGTGCAGTGGGCACAGGATTGGACTCCCTCCAAGTACTGTGAAAATGACTTTACTGGAAATCACCAAGCTGTGACATTCCTGATGAAATAATATAGCACAAGCCTCCCTGCCATGATCCCATCTTTTCTGTTAACTTCTGAGAAAAATGGATGATTCTATATTTGTTAGGTTGTTTTAAAATATTTTCAGTAAACTAATATGCCAAATCACATTGGTTGAAAATGTTTCACCTACACGAGCCCTACCTTACCTTTTAATAACCTTTAATGCAATGCCTCAACTTTTTCTTCATCTCAGCCGGTCAGATGATCATACACATCAAGTATCCCTCCAATGCCTTCTTTAGACCTCCTGTTGCTAGTAACACACTTGAAAAAGCCCTTCTTGTCATCTTACACAACACTGGCCAGATTCAGTTCTAAATGAGCTTTGGCCTTTTGTGTCTTCTCCCTGCACATATGAATCACAGCTCTGTACTCTTCCTGAGAAGCCTGACCTCACTTCCAGTGGCCATACAAATTGTCTTTCCTCTTGAGCTCCACAAAGGGTTCCCTGTTCAGTCAAGCTGGTCTTCTACCCCACTTGCTTGACGTACAGTGCAGTGGAATTGTCTGTTCCTGTGTTTCTAAAGGCATTTCTTAAAACTTGACCAGCACCCATGGACCGCCCCCACCCCAAAGCAGGTTGGTAGGATACTCTGCTAAAGAACTCCATGAATACTTAAAAGTTTTTTCTACTGAAATCTAGAGTAGCAATGCTGATGTCCTTTTTTCTCATTGCACTGAAAGCTCAACCATTAAACTCAACCATTTCATGATCACCGTGGCCAAGACAGACACCTAAAATTACACCACCCCATGAGCCCTCTATTCACAAACAGCAAGCCTAGGAAGGTTTGGCTCACTGAGTACCTCTGACAAGAAGCTATTATCTCCTGCAAATGTCAAGAAAGTCCTGTTCATCACAGCAATATTATATTCCCAGGTGATGTGTGGGAAGTTAAAAACCTTCCATAAGGACAAGGGCTAGCAATCTGGAAATTTCTCATAATTGCTCATAGAATAAGTCATCAGTGCTCACATCCTGGCTGGGCACTCAGTAGTAGACATCCACTACCACATTTCCTTGTCTTCCCTCCCTCTAGCCCTCACCCAGAGGCTCTCAACCACATCAGCACTAACTGTAAGTGCTGTACAGTCACCTCTCCCTTACATACAACAGGATACCTGCAACTTGTCTGCTCTGCCTGTCACTCCTGATCAGCCTGTAGTTGTCCATCCCAACACTCCACTCATGGGACTCATTTTTACCAATTCATGCAAATACCAATGATATTGTAGCTCTGGTTGCTGACCAGTGCTTCTAGTTCATCCTGTTCTTTTCTCATACTCTGTGTGTTTTGTGTTCAAGCACCTTCCTGAGCTCTCCATGCTCCCAGGAGCAGTGCAAGTGTTCCCACTAGCACTTGCTACCCTCAGGTGATGCCATGTGACTTACCCACTGCAATGGTGTTGGAATCCCCTTCCCCATCAGTTCTAGTTTAAAGCCTGCTCCATCCTGCCAGCTTATGCCCAAAAAGTCATTTTACCCTTCAGGACAGGTTGGTTCCATCAGGCCCCAGCATACCTTGTCTCTTCCATGATTTAAAACCACAAAGTTTTGGTGGAAACACCAGTCCCAGAGCAAGGTATTGACATCCTGGGCTTACCTGTTTGTTTCAAATTTCCCCTCATTATTGGGAGGAATTAAAGGAAAACATAACCTGTGTTCCCAACTTTTTTTAGCATTGTCCCCAGGGCTTCTGAAATCTAATTTGATTGACCTCAGACTTTTTGTTGCTACATCATCACTAGTAACCACATGAAAGAGCAGTAGCCTGAAGGTTGCAATAACCTCTTTAGTCTTGTGGTGAAATCCCTAATTCAGGTCCCAGGGAGGAAGAAAACTCCCCTGAAAAGAGAATCCAGCCTGCAAATGAGTGCTTATGTTTTGTACAGGAAGGAATCACAAATGAACATAACTCACTGTTCTTTCTCCTCATTGCTGGTCTTAATGCAGGTTTTCTTGCAAGGTACCTTCTCTGTTAGCTCTGGTCTTCATTTTTTTCTGTCATTATACTTGTTTTGCACTCCCATGGCTTCCCCAAGTAAAGCCATCCCACCGTGGCTTTCAACATTCCCTGTGTTCTTGAAAAGTCATTCAGGGCCAAAAAGCTTCATGTATTTTTCTCTTTTCACAAATTCTCTTATTTTCACTGCATATGATGTACCAGTTGGAGTGATTTAATGTCAATTTTCACTTACATTATGAAGGTATAAAAGGCACCAAATGCAATATACATCTTATTATGTAATGTAATGAAACACCACTTTCAGTTCCTATTCCAAAGAGGTAACAGCCTTTTAGTCATTGCATGGAAATTACCCTTGAAATCTAGTTAGTGGAAAAAACATTGTATATAATTATTATTATTAATGTGTATGGCTTGCGCAGTCTCATATTCAGCAAATGATGTGCATGAAAAGAGGATGCTTCATGAAAAAAGGTTGTTTTGAATTTTTTTTAATACAGTACTCAGGTCTCTTTAGATAGTGAGAGCCAGAAGTGAACTTCTTTGAATTGTTTTTGTTTTCATCCAGGATAAGAGAACAGTCCAACTCCTACCTGTTTGATTTTGCTTTCAGTCCCTGAGAGTTACTCTTGTTAAACCTTGTTCTCTGAATGGATAACATTTTTCAGCCTCTAGAACGGTGTCGATCTCCTCCTGCAGTGCAAGTGGCTACCTAGAGTTCCATCAGAAAGGTCTCTCTTCCCAGATTCAGCTGGCTTCAGTGGTTTTGTTGTACCAAGACGAGCATCAGGGTTTCAATTTTTATTCACGACTCTTCCTTCTGGTGAAGTATTTGAGCTCCTATATCCAGTCACTCTTTCAAGGTTCCTACAACAGCTGTATCTTTCACTTTGAAGCTCTGGAGCAGTTTAGCAGGTCTCTCCAATTAAAAACAGATTCCTGTCAAAAGAGGTGTAAATGTCCGTTTTACACTAGGAATCACCTCCTGCATTTAACATCTCATTGCTTAATATAAGTTTTGCCTCTGATCTCTGTGTGGCTGTCTGGCCACTTTTCAGGGGACACAACTTTCAGTTTTTCACTTCGCCTCATTCTGTATCAGTATGTGTATTAAAACCAGATACAGTGCAGCTCTCTGAACATACTGATATAATTGTCTGTAGCTCATTACAAGGTTTGTTTGGGACCACATATGACAGTAATTAAATTCTTGGGAAAGGAGGGAGATGATAGTTTTGGGATGAGACATACCCACCTTTCTCCTCAGACATGTCGTGACATAGTCTATTCCACCAGTGCAGTGGTGGACACATTGTCAGCATTAGTTAACATTCTTCCCTTGTACCAAGTCATCTGTATCTTCAAAACTGCCTGAATTAAAAGGCTTCCTTATATCTAAAACCTCTAATATATGGTTGGGTTTTTTTCTCCAGAACCAAATTAGAATACATTCCAGACATTTTCAGGAAAAAACTAAAACAGCAGCATCTCTCTTTTT